>JAASFF010001175.1:185367-204389 GCA_013365195.1 Cercospora citrullina
CCGCGAATAGTGATAGCGACAGCCATTTCTTTCATATTTCAATCTAGCGAATGGAGAGAGATGTGGAAGAGATGGGAGAGGGAGAGAAGGAGGCAGAAAGAGGAATAGCATAGCATGGTAGCTTACTATGGAATGCACACCTCAACACTTCAATCATCAATTTGTTCAAAACCAGGCCAGATCTCTCCCCTTCTGTTCACACATCTCGCTCAATTGCAATGCGTCTGCAAGAGATGCATCTCTGCGTAACAGAAGTCGTGCTTGATTGGCCCTCGCATCAAATCTGAATCTTATTCCGAGTCTGAATCTGAAACGTCGTCGCATCGCTTAATGAGGTACCTACATATGTGGCTTACAGCTTAATGTGAAGATCTTCTTAGTTGCTAATTAGTCGCTCGGATGAAACGTTTCGAAAAGGGAATTGTGTCCGTGCGGTCATGTGGCTGGTTTGGGGTGAGGTGTCGAGAGAGAGAGTTTGATGACTTACATGTGCACTGTAGTGCACTGTGCTGCATGGAGTTGTTGTTGAGTGTAGGATTGTGGGTTGTGATGGCATAGAGAGGAGAGAGGAGGATGCTGTTTGTTGTAGTATCATTCTGGTGATGCGTTGCAGGATGCGTGAGTGGGGAAGATTGGGTTGGGAAGTTTGAGAGTGCATTGATGAGATGAAAAGTGAGGTTTGATGAGAGATGAGTGTTCTTTCTGTTGCGATGAATGATGATGAGAGCTATCTATCTGCGAGTGAAAGTTTCGCCTGAAGAGATCATGATGAATCTCCTTGCGAGCCTCAAGCCTCATCCTCCTAGACCCAATCGGTTCTTCTTGCGAGTATGTCATAGGAGGGTGAGAGTTCCCGTTATGTGACCAGCCCGCACTCTTTACGTAGATCCTTCGACGAGTCGTCTTCTCTTCTTGCGCGTTGCAGCCTGATTGGAACTCCTGTCCATAGCCAAATGCTCTCTCTGTTCCTGCCCAACTGAGCGACTACTGATGCCTCGCATTCAGTCCTCCTCCATCACCTCATCTTTCACGAACTTTTCGTTCAGTGTCTTGCACTCCTCAAGCAGCGGCAGAACCTCCTTCGCCAATCTCGACTTAGCCAGCATCGTAGCATCGTAGATCGCTTTGGTTGTCGTAGGGTCCATTTTGTTCGTCTCCTCGGTGTTCTCGTACCTACTGTCAAAGTCCTCTAGAACAGCCGTCTTTACTCCTTCCAGTCTTTTTCCTACGTCGCGAGCCCACTCTTTGCTAACTTCCTCAAGCCCAGTTTCCGTTCGTGTTTGCACTCGCTCAAAAAGGTGGTTCGGTTCCTTAAGGCAAATCTTGTCACGCAGCAAATGGATGCGATCTCCATGCGCACTGTTACCTCTCACAAGCTTGTCCTTCTTAAATTTGGGGTAGTTTCTCTGAGAAAGGGCGGCGGCTTGGAGGTAGGTAGGCTTGAGTTCCTCGTGGACGTACGATTCCTTGTCGTTGAAGGTAGCGCGCCTACACACGAGGTCCAAAGACGTCTTCAGTGCTTCTGCCAAGTCTCCGAGATCTGTGTCCAGTTCGTCGCCCTGGTCTGCGATCGTTTGTGTCAAGGCATTGCCTTGCTCTCCCAGGGATGCAATGCTGGCGTCTTCCTTGAGTGGCTTCATGATGAAGTCTTTGACGTGAATGGCCAGATTTTCTACGATGACCTCGCGATCAGCGTCCATATTCTCGAAAGCGTTGATGACAGGCGCTGCAAGGAGATTCTGGATCTCATAGCTCCATGGCTTGATGACAGCAACGCCTTTGGGCTTCCAAAAGCCATCTTTCTTGCACGAGGTATGAGCAGAAACAGTATGCCATTGCGCCCACCTGTCGAGTTTGGGTCCAGCTTTGGATCTCCATTCAGCCTTGTGATCCTCAGCAAATGCCGGTGTGAGATGCCGCGCAAAACGAGACTTGACCTCGACTGCGAGGGCACCGACAACATGCTCGATGCCTGTGTCAAACGTATTCATGATGCTGGCTCGAACATCTCGATGCATCTGCCCTGGCGTCTTTGTGAGGATGTTGTTAATTGCTTGAAGCTCCGAAGGTAGACGTTTGGTGCAGGTTCGCCACATGACTTCGAATCTCTCTCGGGCGGGCCTCTCGAGAAGTAGCTGCTCTATTGCCGGAACACCAGTGTCTAGCAGTGCGTCTTCGCTCATTTTCTCTCCTCTTTCCTTATTATGATCATCGAGGCTCTTTGTAGCTGTGAAGAGAACCTTGAGATCGGGACCATGACCTGAGCGAGTCAGTTTTCTGATCTTGTCCTTGAGCTCCAGTGCGATCTTTCGTTGCGATATCGCGCGTACGGCACGAGTAACCTCACGAGAAGCCGTCACTTTTCGTGACCTAAGCTCTTCTGGATTCTCGTTAAATTTGCTGTGTTGTTCCCATTGCTTAGTGTCCAGCAAGTGCTGCTTCTCCTGTCGTAACTTCTCGGATTCCAGCTCGAGCTCCTGCAGACGCTCTTCAGCGGACTTGATCTTCGCTGCATCCTGCTCCGAGAGTTTCTTCTTCTCAGCTGGCTTCAGAGAAGACTTCAAAAGATCGGTCTTGGTCGCAACCAGATATGTGCCGTTGGCTTTGCCGAGCGAAATGATCGTGGTCAATTGTGAATTGAGTTCTTCCCCGTTCGCGATTCGAAGCACTGGTGCAACTACAAGTATTGTGCCGGCCTGCGAGAGATATGCTAAGGTATTGTTAACAACGAACTCGTTCGTGTCAGCAAAGCCTGCAGTGTCGCCAATGCTGACACCCATATCGAGCAGCTCAATGCCCTCGCAGTACAGCACGGCTTTTCTGACAAGCGGCCAAAGGTGCTGGGGGTCTGTCTCTGCCGATGCAGGATTGATCGTTTCATGCATCGCCTCCTCCAGATCTTCCAGACTGTCGACGGCGCAAGTCTTGGCGCTTCTCGAAACGCCCTGTGCCCTCATAAAGTCCGCGATGTTGCCATATAGCGCTTTGATCGTGTCGTCGAGTGCCAGAGCTTCCAAGCGAGCATTTCCGTCAAGGGCGGAGTCCAAGAAGACTTTGAAGTCGTCCAAATCTGTGACTTCGTGCTCCTCGTTCTCGTCATCGATTGTCAGTGTCAACGTGCTGCCGTACAATGTCGTGTAAAGCATGTCGTACACAGTGTTGTACTTCTTGCGCTGCTCGGCAACCTCTCGATCGTCCACCTCTTCGTCGGCATCCGACTCCTGAATCTTCAACGCGAGGTATGTATGAATCGTATGACAATAGTCACGCAGGCGTGCCTTGATCTGATCCGGCGTCTGAAGAAGCACTTCCAGAACGAATTTGTGGCTCTGATTCTCGCGCCTGCCTTGGAACTCGAGGGTCGTATTGGTTCCGCGACTAGAATCACTGGTGATCGCTGCGCCTGGCAAACCCAGCAAACCGTTGACAAGCTGGGACTTGCCAACGCCCATGCCACCGATCAATGCAGCAGGCTTGGGCACAGGATAGAGGAGCTTAAGATTCTTGCTCGAATTGATAGCTCGACCTTTAGCCTTTATCGACTCGCTCGCTCCACTCTCACACTCTTGAACTCGTGTCAAGAGCTGCTCGCAGATGTCGAGGACTGTAGCCTCCACCATGGGCACATTTGGGTGACACCAGGGGAAGTGCCGATGTATGGGTGAGTCAAGAGGGTGGCCGCATCGAAGCCGGCAGGAACCACTATCGTCACTAGTGATGTCGAATTTGGTGCGCTTCGTGTCTGGGACATGTGCCGGCGATGAAGTATCTGAACCATCCTCTTCTTTGACAAAAAGCGGCGAGGTGTAACGGCGCTTGCGTGGTTCTCCAAGTGACAGGTCAGGAAATGCGCTGGTGACCTGCTTACTCGGCGTCGCCGTTGGTTGCGGTTGCGGTTGCGCACTTGCAGCATCGAGTGTTGGCATTTCGTCGACTGGAGGCGTGCGGCTACTACGTTCGTGTTGCGCCATCACCAAGTTGTGCAGCGGACGAGAAGTGTTGTTGTTTTGGGAGAAAAGGTTGATGCGAATCGGAACAGACGAGCTGTAGGCAGAAGGGGTATTTAGCGTGCATGTGAAAGCTGAAGAATGCAGGCAGGACAAACAACGAGCACTACACTTGAGAAAGTCTCACTCAGTGTCTAGCACAGCATCTTCCAGACGCGCAATGCTCTTTCGGAGAAGCACTGGTTTGAGAGACAGAACATTGGCAAAGTGTCGTAGCAACCAACTAGGCAGTTCTGGAGAGCTTGAGAAGTGAAGCAGAGGAAGAGCTAGAACCGCAATTCAATGCACCATGTTGGATAGTGCTACAGAATGTCGACAGTCAACAGTCACTACCCAGTCGCCAAATCAAAGTGATTCTTGACACCAGGCAGCCATTAGCAAAGTGAAGAAATGTCACAACCAGAACTAAAAGCACCATGTTGAAGGGTGCTACAGCTCGTTCGTAGCCATACGCCACGGGTTAGCTGAGAATCAAAATGTGATGCTCAGCATTATGCCATCGGCAGCTGTTCAGCGTGCTAAGCCTTCTCTGCCCTTGCAGTAGACGAAGTGAGCACCATTTCTGGCCCCGCAGGACGGGCACCTGATGAAGGCATCGTCTTTGAAGAGCTTCTCGGTGGAAGTCTGAGTGCGGATCGTCATTGTGACTGATTGTGGTGAGTGAAGTGTTTCGGTGTTTGCTTGGGGTTGCGTGTTGAAGACTTGATTTCAGTTTGATGGTATCGGAGATGCGCGTCTGAGTTCTGGTATGGGAAGGAGATGGGCCTTAGCCGGCGCTCATTTTATATCTGCAAGGTCGTCGTCTTCACGCTGTCGAAGAGGTCAATATGTCTTCACGAAACTTACCGACGGATTGCAACCAATGTGGACTGTGGTCTCTCAACGTGGAATGCATATTGCCCGGTGGCGAAGCCATTCCTTCACAGCTGGACAAGGCGTTTCTCGAGCATAAGTCGCTGAGTGCCCTGCATTCTTCAACGTGAGCAATATACCAGCGGGAGTCTTGATGTGTTCACGGCTGTGATCGCAGGAAGGATGTCGGGAAGGACGAGAGGCGGTCTCGCAGCCTCAGGCCAGACACCATTTTGTCATCGCCCTCGCACTTCCTTCTATGCGTAGGAGGTGATGTTGCCTCATGGGAGAGAAGAATGCTCCTTCGACGCTGGCTGCGAAGACCAGGTACCGTCTCCATCTGGACGGACTCGATACCATCCCGGCAATAGAGTACCTTCTCACCGACAATAGCTGCGAAGGGTCCAGCCCTTGAACGGCGGAATACGTGAAGACGCGTAAAGCTTTCGCTCAAGCCTTTATCCGCGGTATAGCCATGGCACTAGCAATCAGACCAGGCGTGTATCGTTTATTAGACCAGTAAGCGCCGCTAATGGCAGGTGCCGCGAGATTCCATATAATAAGTCTTACGTGCAATGTTCAACATTCTTGTCCGCTGGTGGTGTGCTTCCGAGTGCGTGGTGTCTGGCCCGCGGAGGTTGTCTGCGCTCTTTCTTCTCTTGCCGCACATTTTGTGCATGCTGGCAACGACATGCGATGTGCTTGCCGCGGCCTCCGACAACGTCCAGAGTTTCATGCTCGCTGCCGCATGTCGGAATCATGCCCGAGGTCTGAGGGCTGAGGTGTTCCAAGTTGGTATCAAAGCTCTTTCATTTTCGCAAAAGGTTGATGCACGCGCGTTGGCAATAACGCTTATGTCGTGCATGGCAAAACTCTATTCTTTCTGTGGCCATCGCGATGGTCGTCGCAGGAAGCAAGGATGGGTTGGAGAGGGAGTTCGGAGGTTATCGTGGGTTTCCTGGTACGGACATGTTTGCGAGATCGAGTCTGTTGCAATTGCGCGTCGCGGTCAGAGATATCAGGCGGCCGCCTTCGTGGTCCCGATCGTGCTCGGCGCTGATGACTTGCGCCGAAGGAGACGTAAGATGGCACGCGTCGTGATGACCAGCCAGCCTTGGAGGGTGTTCTATTTTCAAGATGCCCTAGTTAACGATAACAGCAGAAAGGCAGGCAGTCAGCTCAGCCTGTGCCCACGTGCTTGTGTCAAGTGAATTTAACGCCTGGACCCCGGCGTCGAGGGGTCTTCGAATCAATGGTTTCACGGCAATCAGCCAGACAGGGATGTGCCAGCTTGTCCGATGGTCAGCCGGGGGAGCTCACGTCTCGTGGTGAAGTGGTTGTGAAGAGACATCCAGATCGCTGCGCAGTCCGTCCTGCAGTTGTCTCTGCGCCAATGATGATAGGACTTCCGCGGCACCCGCGCTCGTGTTGGAAGTGTGCAACAGGCCCAGCACTTGTCGCAGGCCCAGTATCCCGGCGATGGAGGAGAGCCAGCAGCCTGTCCCAGAAGTGCACATGGGACCGCTGTATTCCGGCGGACGGGCGCTGGTCCGGTCATAACAACACCATGGCCTGCTCAAAACGATTACTGCTGACGGCCACGAGGGTGTTGGAGAGAAACAATTCCTCAACCGTTTGGGCGATACGTCCTCGAGGCTGGCCGCTGTTGGTGCGAGTGTTTGTGTTCCCGCCAGTTGGGGCACCCCCGGTCGGCGATCCATGACTTGCCGAAAATAGGCTAGTCAGGCACTGTGTGCATATTCAGATTGGGTTGAGGCGCGTACGGCCATGGAGAGCTGCAGGATCAATAAGGAGCTGTCAGAGTGACCGCATTTTGCTCCCCAAACACACGTTTCCAGATGCTCACGCCCGAAACAGACGCAGCTGCACCGGCGCTCGAGTGGCCGTTCGCAGGGAGATTTGCAGCTGCGCGAATTGTCTGGGGGCGCGCGCGCAGTGCCTCGTGTCTGGGAGGCTGCGCACACCGCCATCGAACGAGGGCGGAACCAGGTTGTAAAGTTTACGCCAAGTACGAAAATCCACTCGTCATGGGTCTGCGAGACAAGTATCCTCCCTCCACACGCTCCCTTTTCCACACTCGCCCCCATGACCGCATTGTGAGCTGCTGGTATAGAAGGCACGCCGACTGACAAGGTGTTTGTTGTTTCACAAGTGCGCTGCGCCACGGAAACATGATACCATAAGGTCCATCGCATCGACTTTTATTTGTTGTTGTTGAGGCAAGCTCCCGCTTCGCTCGCTTCCCACCTTCGCTGCATTGCTCCTACTGCAGAAGAACGACGACGAACCACAAGCCATTGTTGCACGACATCTCCTCCTACCAATGCAAGTGTCGTCCGGGGTGCGACAAAGAGATCGAGCACACGCTTATATTCCACTCCAGATCCGCCATCAGCAAGCAACCTCGCTCTTGCATCACCCCGCATGAAGGGCGCCCAAGCCTCCACGATGGAGAAAGTCCTGGAGACCATTGTGCCCGACACGGGCAAGCCCGTGCTATGGGGCGCCCACAGCAACAAGGCCAAGTGGGAGAGCACCGTCGGCGTGCTCACGCTCATAGTAGGCTGTCCCACGTTGTGCATCATGAACTGGGTCGCCCTCGAGCAATTCGGAGGCTCCCTCACCAAAGCCATTGGCGCCGCTCTTGATCATGGCCCGGTTCTGTACCTCTTGCAAAACCTGCCTCGACCTACAAAGGACGCAATCATGGGCTACGCAGCCTGGCTCCTCTTCCAAGCTTTCCTCTACGGCTTCCTCCCCGGGGAGACCTGCTATGGCCAGAAAACGCCTGCTGGTTACCAACTGCACTACCGAACAAACGGCCTTCTCGCCTGGACTCTCACCCACGCCCTCTTCATCGGTGGCGCCTGGTACGGCTACATCGACCCCGCCATCATCGCCCGCAACTGGGAAGGTCTCCTCGTAGCCTGCAACATCTACGGCTTCGTCTTGGCAATCCTCGCCCAAGTCAAAGGCCACCTCTTCCCCTCGCACCCCGAAGACCGCAAATTCAGCGGCAGCTGGATCTACGACTTCTGGGCCGGCGTCGAACTCAACCCCCGATTTGGCTCCTACTGGGACTTCAAATTCTTCCACAACGGCCGTCCTGGAATCGTAGCTTGGACTCTGATCAACCTCTCCTGGGCCGCCTACCAATACCAAACAGTAGGCTACGTGACCTACTCCATGATCGTCCTCAACATCCTCCAAGCCATCTACGTCGTCGACTTCTTCTGCAATGAAAGCTGGTACACCCGCACAATCGACATCAGCCACGATCACTTCGGTTTCATGCTCGCCTGGGGAGATGCAACTTTCCTGCCAACGTTCTATACATTGCAAGCGCAATACATGGCCCGCTACCCAACTCACCTGTCCGAAGGTCAAGCAATTGGAATTCTCGCACTCGGTCTTTTAGGCTACTACATTTTCCGTTCCGCAAACTGGCAACGCGACTACGTCCGATCAAAGAAAGACGAAGCACGAATCTGGGGTCGACCAGCAGAATTTATTCGCTGCAAATACCATACGAGCGATGGAAAAGAACACGAGAGTCTGCTTTTGACTTCAGGCTGGTGGGGAGTCGCAAGACATTCCAATTACCTCGCAGATTTGATCGGAGTAAGTCCTGCTCCACCAAGTCTCCCCCTCCTCTCCTTCCCCTTCCCTTTCCCTCCACCACCACTACTAACATCGTACGAATTAGTGCTACGCCTACTGCGCAACCTGCGGCTTCGACAACATCCTCCCCTGGTCTTACTTGGCTTTCATGAGCGTTTTGCTCGTCCACCGCGCCAAGCGAGACGAACGCCGCTGCCGTGCCAAGTATGGTGAGAAATGGGACGAATATTGCCGTGCTGTACCGTATACGATGATACCCGGCATCTTCTAAATCCACCTCTTAATAAAGTTGGAAAAAAAGAAGGTGTCACATGGAGGAAAATGAAATGAAATGAGATTTTCGACTACTTTTTTTCTCTCGTCCTAACAAAACATACAAACTTTTTACACATTATAGACATGTGCTCACGCGGGCACCTGATATATATAGTTTGATACCTAAACAAAGAAACTTTTTGCTCTCGTTTGTCCAGCTGTCTCCCAAGTCTCTCATTTTTCCTTTCAGAGAAAAGAGCGCTTAGAGCCGCATTCAAGATAGTTACTGCTGTCTCGGCCCGTGAGTGAGATATGAAGTGAAGTGGCAAACTCCCCCAAAGCTCGTCCCACACCAACATGCATGCATGCATGCATGCATCCCCAGCGCCAGGATTCGTGCATGAGATCTGAGCCGACGAGCTTGCGAGGGTGATACTACATACAGGATCAGATTCGTGATCGAGGTCTAGATCATCCATCCGTCCTGCTAGTTGGCAGCAGGCGAGCGGGTCTGTGCATGTGTGCAACGCGACGAGCTATTTAGTCGCAGTGCTGCTGGAGAGTGCCGTCGAGACAACATTGATTGAGATGAGATAAGCGTGACATTTAATATTCAACGATAGGAGTGAGGTCAAGTGAGCTTGGCCCTGTGGAAGTTCCCAGCTTTGTCACTTTGTGTGGCTCTGGTGGCGATGTCGAGACTTAAGCCACATTTTATGTGTGAGCATTGATGAGAGCGTGCATGGGGTACGCGACAATGTCGAAGGGTAATGGTTGAAGAGTCAGAGTCCACTGTTGGTGATCGACTGTCGTCGACATGATGCGAAGTTTGCGTCAAGGATGGATGGGAGTTGTTTCGCGTAAATAATGGCGTACTTTCGACATATTTTGAGCCACATAACGGGGCAATGGGTGGCTTTCGTCCCGTAGATACTGAAGAATCGGTCTAGACTGAGATCGAGATGTGGCTTGCAATTCAAGGAGCAGAGGTGGTTCATGGTGTCAGGACTCTGCAGAGTCGTTCGGTAGAACTTGCTGTATTCTCGAAGTGTCAGCCGAGTTGGCGATACAATATGCCTTTGAGGCTTTCAGCCCAGAGCACTGCAAGCCGCGAATCGAACTGCGCGGACGATTCGCTGTTGGATGTGGTCGCGGCCAGACTCATCACTAGCCCACCTTCTGTTGGGCCTCTCTCGCGGTCATGATTATACATGGAGGTGTACCATGTACAAGATCTAGCCAGCCTAGGTCTTTACGGGAATTGAGTTTCTTGTCGATGTTCTAGTCCATCAAGGAACGCATAATTCCACGGATCGTGCCAGCGGCGTCTATCGGAGTTCTTGATGGAATGTTGTACATCCAAGGATGTGGAAATGTCGGAGTGTGGATGCAGTGAAGTCTTGACGCAAAACTGTTCAGCAAGCGCATGGGAACAGCGCGACTTGCGTTTGCCGGACTTTCCACTCTGGGCACTGCATATACAGTATAACTCGATGCTACGCTGAATCGGGTTCGACATTGTATCATTCGTCTGGCGCCCGACCGGCCAGCGCAAAGTGTACATGCCATGAAGGAAAATCATTCACCATGCAAGCCATGATAGTCAAACGCGAAACGCCACAGCTGACGGCGGTGAGTCCGGATTTCAGAGGAACAGGAAGGTGCGAAGTTGAGTTTGGAGGGGGGGTTCTTGGCCAGCTGGAGTTGAGCCACGCACGTACCAGCAGCTCCGTGGAGTTGTCGAAAGTGGTACACAACGCTTGGTACGGTTCGTAGCATGTGCGGTCCACGTACAATTAACTGGGCGGCTTTTGAATGCTGTCCTTCCGTCACAGCAACAGCAGAGTCGATCTGAAGTGAAGATTCGTATTCATCGGCGATGCGTATAGGTGTTGAGAATGAGCACCATTTCTCCAGAGTGTATCTGGTGCATCTGTGGGTGAGATAGGCGCAGGACGGCCAAGCTTCCAGGCCGTTTCGCGATCAGAACGCAAGTCGACGCGATGACGTCCAGGGTAGCGAGGGTGATGAGAAGTGATGAAGCAGTAATCACACGCCGCAAAATGTGGTAGTACTCACACCATGCAATCAGCCTCGCTCTCACGTGCTCCTGAGAACAGAGAGACTCGAGGCTGGAACTGGGGCTGGAAGGTCGGAGAAAGGAGGGCAGAGATGATCGTCATTTCGACATGGGGCCAGCCGCGTCTGCGCAGCGCACGTGTTTCGTGTTGAGCAGCGCGCTTTGTTCGCAGTCGCCTCACGCAGTGGCCTGGTGTTCTTTCATTGTTCGACGACGGTGGAAACATGACGTGCGTGCCGAATGTGCAGTCTTTGAGAAGGCACAAGCGGAAACGCAGACTCCAATCAACGATGTTGTCGCGGATTGCAGAGTGCGTTCGCCATGGCGCCGTGGCGGTTGCGGAATCGCAGCGTTCCAGCCTCCCGCAAAGTCCAGGCCCGCCATGGACGCGCTTCGTTCAGCCACGGCGGCCTGGGATGACGTCTGGCGGCCACGGCGGGGAAGGTGGTCGGTCGGTGTTGGAGCAGGCCCCTCATTCTGCGCAGTGAACAAGTGTGTAGAGTCGGAGGCCAGAGCGAGGATGGCAGTCTGAATGCGCGACTGCCCGCGGTCGTGACTGCTACTGCCACACCGTCGACCTCAAAAGATCCGCAGGCTTGGCTCGGCGGGTTCGAACGATGGCGCGAGTGGTGGATCCCCACAAGCCACAACCTCAGGATGCATCGTCCATCGACCGGTCTCGATTTTGCGCCTCGCCCGGCACCATGTCACCGTAGCTTCCTGCGGAGGGAGGATGAGAAAGCGGTCCGCCGCGCGCTGCACACCATCACCGTCTCGCGTCAGACATCCACAACAACACCGCGCCCTGCCAACGGGTACTGCTACGACATTATTGCACACGCTGGACGCTGCCCATCCGTTCACTTGGCACGAACAAACGGTGCCGAACTGACTGCCATCCCCGGTGGAAAGAGCGGCCGGCAACACGAGCCTCTGCAGATTTCACCACATTACCGCCTTCCTCTCGCCTATTCCTATCTGAAGCCCTCTCTGCGGCGGCACAGAGACGCCACGGACCACACTCCAGGACATCGTCCCCCGCAGGCCATTTCACTGCTCAGCGATTGCGCAATTCCGCCGTCCCAAATGGTTTCGCGAGGCCTCGAGGACTTCTAGGAATGGGAAGCAGTAGAGACGACGCTGCCATGGAGCGTGAGACAATATGCTTCCCCAAGCATGGCACGCAAACCGTTCTCCAGAATGGCGACGCTGGATTTCAAGATGAATCTCTTCGCTGGTACTCCAACGCGGAAAGCACTGCCCTGGAGCGTCTCATTGCGTTGAAGCGTGACCTACAAGGAACTCCTCAGGACGACTTTTGGTCTGCTGTCACCGAAGGCATTTCACACCTCCTGGGCGCCGACATCTGTTTTGTGATGAAGAGGGTCCTGGTCGATGAGCAAGAAGTTCCTGTCGAAATGCCCCCCATTGGAGAACCCGGTAGGTTAACAACCAGGACAGAGGAAGGCAACACAGACTTTACTGATATGCTCGACAACAGGAAGCTGCATCATGGCTGCCGCGGTACATCACCACACCATGGACGGGTCCAAAAGTACTGTCAAGTCGACCAAATTCCACGCGTATGGCTGTCCTTGTGCCTACATGCGCCATGATAAAGTATTCGTCATTCCAGAGAGACTGGGCAACTTCATCACGAATAATCCCAATGCTCTGCCCACGCCCTGCGAGGCATACATCGCCGTACCACTGTTCGATGATGGCAAGTGTTTTGGCCATTTTGGAGTCATGTGGTCGGCCGAACGTGCAGCGCAGAGGCAACTGTCGTGGGCATCAATCGAGATGCTCATGCATTCGCTGGAGGACATGATCACCGCAAGGTTCTTGGAGGGCGCCAACTTCATCGCACAAGCCAAACCCGCTGCTCCGGAGAAGAACCGAGTCATCCCTCATGATGCAGTGACTGTTGCGCAGTCGCTACGACCATATGCTGGAAGCTTGTCACATGAGCTGAGGACCCCTATGCAAGGCATCGTGGGTATGCTGGATGTCATGTACACGACTGTCGAGGAATGCGTCGATTCGTCCACCGATCCGAAAGTGAAAGCCGTCTTCGAGCAGCTTAAGCAAAACATTGAGATAGTGCAGGACAGTTCAAGAAGAGCAGTTGAAGCCGCAGACAATGTCGTGCACGCCTATGACATGGACATGTCTCTCCCCGACGCACCTGCTCCCCTCCTGGATGAGCCGAGCGAATCGTACTCCCCTTATTCAGCCACCACGGACAAGAGGCCGAATATCATTGTAGCCGGCAGCAACCTACCTCTCCACCGACCCAACAAACGCCGAAGGGACGAAGCTTTCAACCAAGGCTCACGCAGTGCCAGCAATGCCAGTGCGTATTCCAACAAAGTGCCAAAGCTCACCCGAACCCCATCATCGTGTGCACGCTGTGCAGGAGACAGCGACGAAGTGAAGACTGGCTTGCAAGAAGCCGACGACGTGCAGAGGCTCTGTGACTTTGGCGTAAAATCAATGAGTGCTGCCCCAGTGGAGAGTGCCACCATGGTTACTAGCAGCAACTTCTCTACACGAATTATCGCCCCTGGATTGCGACACACGGGCTTGCGCGAGCTCGTACAATTCGTGATCAATGAAGGGTTGAAGGTTGGTGGGCGGCCTGATTCCACGATTGCGAAGGATACGGAGACCGGCGAAGTAATTGAAGTGCGGAACAGAGGATCGGACGGCGAGATTGGACAAAAGTTGATCGAGTGGAGCATTGACCCGGCTGTGCCAGCCTTAATGTTCATCGACGAGAAAGATCTTAGCAAGCTGATCTCGTGTGTTTTCTTGAACGCCTTGAAGTTCACAGACAAGACCAATGGCCGTATCAAGATTGTTGCGCGAATGAGCAAGACCAACCGCTTCATCTCGATCAAGATCTCTGACAATGGACCGGGCATTCCTGCAGCTTTCCTTCCTCACTTGTTCAAGCCTTTCTCCCAGCAGAACGGCTCAATCACGAGGTCGAGCGAAGGTCTAGGTTTAGGACTGCTGGTGGCGAAGGGCATCGCGAGGAAACTTGGTGGCGATCTGAACTGCACGAGAGCTGTGACTAACGGTCCTCAGCATGGCTCCGAGTTTGAGATCAAAGTGCCTTTGCATGCAGGAGAGACGATCAGCCGACCTGTATCGCCATTCGGATCACCTATGCCACGCAAAGCCGAAGTGAGCAACAGCATTTCACCTCGAGCGCGTGCGCCTACTCCAGCACCAGGCAGTCCGCGCTCATCATCACGTGCGTTGAACGAGGTAGTTGGTCAGGACAATCACACCGACAAGCGTGAAGGCTCGGAAACGACGCAGTCGACATCGGCTCCATCGCCACGCTCGCAGATTGTTCACATCACATTGCCCGATGCTGCAATTTCATCCGATGGCGATGACCTCTCACCGGCTCCGTCGCCAACTACGACACCAAGCCCAACGGGAGAAGTCCTCCGGCCGAAACCTCGACCACGCACCTCTGACTCCGCAAATACAATCGACCGCGAGCTAGCTAAGAAGCACCCTCTCAGATTCCTCGTGGTGGAAGACAACGCGCTCAACCGTAAGATCCTGGTCAGCATGCTCGGCAAAATGGGCTACCAAAATATCCTCGAAGCGCATAATGGAGGCGAGGCAGTACGACAGATGAATGCGTCAATTGAAGGCCAGAATTGTGTCGATGTCGTGCTTATGGACATCTGGATGCCAGTCATGGATGGATTCGAAGCAACACGGCGCATCCTCACTATGGCTGGGCCACGAAAAGTCACTGTACTCGCCATCACAGCCGATGTGACTGACGGCGCCATGGAACGCGCTACGGAAGTCGGCATCAAAGGGTTCATGTCGAAGCCCTACAAGATGACGGATCTACAAAGGTTCATTCTCCAGTACATTGTCTCAGACGAGGAAGTGGCAACAAGTCTGACCCCAGCACCCACCGAGGTCTCAGTATCGTGATCATATTACCACGGACTTGGAAGCAAGGACCCTCTCGGCCTCCACCAAGATCACGCAAAATGACAGAAATCAGCCATCCTCGAAGAAGGAATTGGCCGAACAAGAACAAAAATTGGCTCACGCACAATGAGAAGCCACACCACAACACACCAGAAAGGAACAGAGCAGAAATTCTTGTATACACCTTTTTTTTAACATTATTTGAAGACACGCGAGATGATTTAAAGAAGAAGAGAAAGAAAATTTAGATACCCCTTGAGCCGCAGGTTGTGCTTAACAGGATGGGAAATTTCTCACGAATATGGATGGATGGAAGGAATGGTTTTACAAAACAACTTAATCTTCGGGTATCAAGGGTATACAGGAATCGGATTTCTTGGGAAGACCAGCCGGTAGTAGAAGAGGCTGTAGAGATGTATAGAGAGCTTTGATAGCTTGAACCGCGGGGATGAGTAGTAGATATTGTGAATAAGCATAATGTGCCTGTTGCTGTTTCGCGCAAAGTTCTTGGTTGGTGATGGAATGATGCACTACTCCTGTGGGGATTGCAATCCGTTCTAGCATTGATGAAGTCTCTCACCATTACTGAAGGATGCTAGTAGGCAAGGTTCCCAGCTTCTCGAGCTGGAACGCAAATCTACGGATGAAGAAGCTGCACAGCGAAATTTTTCCGGAACCCAGACGGAATTGTGAACAGTCCTGTGATGATGCCCTTATACACGTTTGCTCGCCTCCGCAGAAAGCTCTATAATGTATATCTCTGATCGATCTATACCAGTCGTCCTGTTGTCGTCTTACACAACCTCCCCAAACTCCCTCCTCCACTCCTCAAGAATCTCCACTGAAATATTCGACCCTCCACAAACTTCAATCACCACAATCTCATCCTTCCTCGGCGGTCGTCCGAAAGCCTTCTCTAATCTCCCACCATAACACAATGCAGTATTAACACCACACGCGGCTTCCACTAAAACTTTCTCATCATCCCATAATTTCCAACAACCCATTGCGGCTTCTGCATCGGAAAGGACAACGCTGCGAACGGTTCCATTTTTGACCCCCTGACTAGCCAACTCAAACGCCCGATCACAAACCCTCGTAGCCCCCAAACTCGTCGCCATAGACGTAATCCCCTCCAACGTAACCAACTCCCCCATTTCCAAACTCCTACTCAACGCATCCGCTCCCTCAGTCTCCACAACCAAAACCTTCGTTTTCTCTTTCCATTCCTCTCCTTCTTGTTTCGATATCCCCTCCATAATCCCCGAAAACAATCCTCCCCCTCCAACTGAACAAATTATCCAATCCGGCACGACCACCTCCACTGTTCCCTCTTTCTGCAATTGTCTCCCTAATTCCTCCACTAACCCACTATGCCCCTCCCAAACATCTACATTATCAAAAGGATGAACACCCACTACCTCCTCCCCTTTCTCTTCTGCGCATTTCTTCATGACGATATCTCTCATGTAGCTATCTGCTTCTTTCCAATTTGCGCCTTTTTGGATCACTTCTTTTGCGCCCGCGAGCCGCAACTTTTCAATCATATGTTTTTTCGTACTTAATGGTACGACGACTGTACAGGGTCGTGAGATGAAATTTGAGGCGTGAACGGCTGCGAGGCCGGCGTTTCCGCCTGATGAGCTGAAGAAGTGGAGACTGGAGGGATTGGGGGAGAGGGAGTGGGTTTTGAGGATGAAGTGGCCGAGGCCGCGGATTTTGAAGGAGCCGCTGGGTTGGAGGGAGTCGAGTTTTAGGAGGATGCGGCTGTGGAGAGGTTTGTTAGTGAGGGGATGGGGAGAGGGGAGGTTTGGACTTACCATCCTGCTGCTTTGGAGAGCTTTTCGCTTTCGATGAGGGGTGTTTCTCGCCATGGTTTGTCGGTTGGTGGGGAGGAGGTGTGGGATTGGGTGCTTTGGGGGAGGATTGGGGAGACGGTCATGGTGGGTGGCTGTAGGGTAGTAGAAATGAAGAGAGAGCGGAGTATGGAAGGAGTGGTATGAAGTGGACCTATCTGTACAGGCGAGCCGAGTCACCGTGTCAAGCGTAGGGCGCTGGATCCTACTGTGGCCAGCTGTCGAGTTTGGCTGTGCGACGTTGCTGGCAGCCTGTGTTGAAAGGATGTCCAGCTGATTTGCGGTGATGTGGTGTTTGTACAGACAGAATGTTGCTCCTGCAAGGATGGCGAGATGTTGTTGTCGTTCTCCACACTTTCGGCCAACGTTTGGCGTCGCAACTTCCAGATCTTGGCGGGTCGTCGACTTGTCGCCTTTCCACCACTTCACGACCTTCTCGCACTTGTCCAATTCCGACCTTCGTCACTTCTTGCTTCTTGCCTGTCCTTTACGTGCTGTCACCAACGTGTGGTCAGCTGTCTTGGCTCCTGCATCATGCAATGCCGATCAATACGGCCACAAGGCTTGCCCCATTGGGAGCCTCTGGCCTTTGGCTTAGCTTCCTCTCCGATCCGCAGTCAGCACGGGAAAGAGGTGACTGCTCGGTGGTCGCAACGGCTACTTTCAAGTAGCAGTCGTTGGAAGGACTCGAGCACGCCGCCACAAGGTCCTGGCTGGGCTTATCGATCGCCCGAAGAATTACATGTACACCATCGTGACTTCAGAAACGCCGCCCTTCGAAGTGGTCTGCCCAAGAAGGAACGCAGTAGAATTTCGGCCGAGTCATACACATCTTCAATCTCTGATACTGACCGCCGCATCGAGAGAGAGCTCGACGCCACATCAAATCGACCGATCGAAGTACTGCAGCGATGTATCAGATCTGGTCTGGCTACTCCTCACGTACTGCATGTGTGCTTCGAAGCGCAAGCTTCCGATGTGAAGCGACATACACGCTACAAGCGCTTGGAGTTGCACGAACGACTACGCGAAGATCAGTTGGCGCGCACGGCGCTGATATATATGTTGCAAGACCCTGGCAGGTGGACCACCATCCTGCACAAAAACACGCAATTCGTGGATAATCTGTGCTATTTTGCCATCATCGAGGGTCTGCAAGACACCATCCTGCGCTTCTTGAGCCTTACGCCCACACCAGATAACGTCCACTGGCGTCGTAAAGTAGCCACTGGCCTCATCCTAGCACAAGACCTACTCGAAACCTCTCTTTCCAGCGATGCGTGCCTGAAGCTATTTTTCCGCCTCACGGAGATGCGAGATAGTGAGCGCGCACGATATGAGACTCAAAAACAGCAACACAAGACCGCAGAAAGACCGGTCCTTTTGAAGTACGACATTCTATCTAGTCCTAATACTCAGATGTGGACCACTCTCTACGGCATCAACCAGCCATTGGGCAGATGTCAGACAGACTTGGACCTGTACAACAGATTCGTAAAGTGGCACTCGCACTTTGCTACTGATGTGATGTTAAAGCCGCAGCAACACGTCGATTGGGACCTTGCCCAACTACAACTAAGCTCTCCAGTCGCATACAACGAAGAGCCTGCACTCAAAATTCTGCAAAAGTACATGAAAGAAGGGCTGAGTGCATTCCATCCTGACCCTAGAATGCAGGCGATGCAAACGAGAGGAGTCGCCAATTTTGTGCGGCGGACCGCTGATGTGGCGGAGGCGAACAGCAATATGGCCGCTGCGCGGTGGGTCTACAATACATTCGAAGAGGAGTATTGGCAGGGATACCGCATCCCGTCGCATCATGTTCGCGGCACCTTGGCTAACCTGGGCTCATCTGTGACTCATGTGCAGCAAAGACTGTGCAACGCTATCACTCGGTCTGAGAGTGACACGAGGAGGTTGCTTTCCGAACGAGTGGTGAAAGCTCCAGCACTACAGCCAGCATCGGACCCTGCAGCGCATGCGAACAAATTTCAAAACATCTTGGGCACGGTCACCAAGGACGCAAAACAGCCGGAAACTCAAAAGCGCGGATTTGGGCTTTGATGATGGCACCTGTGGATGATTGTGTCTGCGGCTGCGTGTTCGCTTTCAGAGTGTCCAGGATATTGCGAAACATGTTGTGGCGGCTGGATGAACCCACACCGAGGGAGCTGAAAGCAGTGCCATCAAGTGCAACGGGCTTGATGGAGCCGCATTGAGGCCCTACTTGCTCACAAGCTGGCAAGACATATGTTGAATGCGGCTGGGTTCTGTCTGCGCAAGTTTTTACAGGACGGACTGGTGTGGACGGAACTTCTGGAAGACTCTGAAAGAGGAGCGTCCTGCCCAAAAAAAAAA
>JAASFF010001175.1:204458-283517 GCA_013365195.1 Cercospora citrullina
TGACAGCCTGACGCTGAGTGGTGAGTGGCCGATGACCAGCACCTCTTGCGATATCACGTTCGCCGACGTGAATGACACAGCTCATGAGACCTTCCTGTCTTGACAGAGATGTGTTGTGCAGTTCGTGAAACATTCCACTGATGCCAGGTTGAATTGATCTACTGAAGGCAGCCTTTCACCTACAAGTTTTTTCGACGACTGTGCCCTTTACGAACGCTCAGCGGATGCTGTCGGGCTCCATCGAACGTAGTCTTTCTCTCCGCGTAACAAAATTTGGGTAAGGGCCATGGTGTAGTACTGTAATATTCTCACTCAACAATTCCCGTTCCCCCTTCGACGGTTCCCCGAGGCATTGTGGTGCGAATGCGTGAGACCAATAACACATCGCGTGCAATATTCGCCTTTCTTTGCGGCTACATAGCAGTAGTAAATCTGCGTATCTATCATTGTAAGAGCTCATCTCAACTCACTTCTCTCACACTACACTTTGCCTCTTGCCCAGATCATGTACACATCATCCGACTCATTCCTCAATCATACCAAATCGCATTCATCCCAAACCCAGGCTCCTTAATATCCAAATGCGCCACTCGTCCCAAAAATTCATCTTTCCATCTATACACCTCCACAAACCCCTTCTCATCATCACATAACGCAACCCACTCATCGCTCCATGGGAACGGACTCACGGCATTCGAATGTCCTCCACTCGTTGGTGTAGGATTGAGACAGATTTGTCTCTCTATAGCGCCATCTTTCCCGAGTTTGAATGCTGCGATGTAGCCTGTCAAAGTCGGAGAATTCGAGCGTGAAGTGGCGAAAAGGTAGTTCCCCGAATGTGATCGGAAGACCACATCGCTACGGTACATTTTTGGGAAAGAGGTGTCCATGCCTGGTGGGATGAGAGGGTAGGCTTTCTCGGTGTATGTTGGGAGATGTGTTTTAGGGTCGATGGAGTATTGACAAAGACGGTTCCCGGCTTCCATAAGGACGTAGAGGTACTCATCATTTGGAGATATCTCAACCCAGCGAGGATGATCATTTGGAGCTGGAGCTTCAATGCTGCCGACTAATGCGAGTGTCCCGTCTGAAGGGTTCTTCTTGTGAGTCCAAATTTTGTTGGACCACATGTCGGCTGAGTAGAGGTATTCTTCTGCAGAGTCGAAGACCATGCCGTGGATTGCGGAACGTTCGTCCAAAGGGGCATTTTGAATATTTTCTGCTAGGGCGCCGGATGCGTCGACGGAGTGGACGTTGAGGAAGCCAGCATGGTCGTAGAAGGGGTTGCCGTAGACTGCGTAGGGCGGTTTCTGTGCTGCGAGGACGAAGATCGCTCGGGTTTTGGTGTCCGGTGAGTTGGCCAGAGGGTGGCCGCCCATGGGGAGGGATTTGGTATGGGTGATCTCAGCTGGGGAGGTGACTTGGTAGGATCCCCATTGTTTCATTCCAGCGCCGTAGATGTTTTTGCGAGCATGCTAAATGTATACATTCAGTCGACGTGAACTTTTGCTAGGTTTTCATTTCTGTGTGTCATCTGCTTACATCGAATGTCATCCATGATATCGGTTGGTCCTCTGGAATCTCTGTCCGCTTGACCAGTTCCAATGTGAGCTTCTCATCGTCGAATGCAACAGTGAAAATCGCTCCAGGCGGTGTCCTAGCAAGCAGAATCGTGACTCAGTATGCAATTCTTCCATGTTCAAATTCTTCATCCTCCAGTCATAGAAGAAACATTAAACAGAATCGAAGATCTAGAATCCTTTGCCAGCACATGCGGTCTCGAATCATGTCTGCCCCATAAATTCCCATGCCGCTGGAATTTCGGAAGCGCCTTCCGCGCCCAATGGTGGACCTTGAGAAAAGAGCATGTGGATAATTTCTGCTGGTGAGGAACAAGAGCTTTGGCATGGGCAGCAATAGAAGTGTTCTGGACAATGTTGACGACGAGGGGATGTAAGAAAGTGACACATACCATGTTCCGATCATCAGATGGTGCTTCATGGCGGCGGCTACGCTTGTGTGGAAGGTGCGGTGAGAAGTGTGAGTTGGGAGCTGTTGGTATAGATTTCGAAGAGAGCGAAACATCAAAGGAGGGAGCGTTCTGTACTCTTACCTGTGCAGTGGAAGTGTGGTTGTTTAATAGATTGGATAATATCTTAACCGCATTTTGATGCCGAAGCTGGCTCGTTCGTGATGGCGTGGGCAAAGCCTTCGGGACTCACTCCACACTGCTCTGGTGCTCCGTGCGCGCATGCCGCAAATTGAGTTTAGGCTTACAGGAGCCCTGCCGCGACTCAAGGAGCTGCTGTGCGGCCTGCGTCTCGAGAGCCTCAACCACCTCGAGCATTGAGCGACAGACTCCGTCTTATATCCCTCCTCGCTGCTCAATCGCCACAAAGGACTCCCCTCTTTATCGTACAACCACATCCAGCCAAGCCTCGTACCTGATCGACACAAACCCCAACCAGCCAACCCGGCCTCCGCCTCCGCGCGCAGACGTGTACCGCACCCATTGGACACACCGACCCTTGTCCCTGTCTCTCACGCAACGCACGAACACGCGATACCGGCCCCAGATACGCGCACAAAGAACCGAACCATGGGCCTCTTCGACGCCAACGGCAAATCCTACTACACCTCCTCCACCGAAGCCTTCCTCAACCCCAACGCAGGCCATGGCTCCTCTCGCCGCGGCGTATCCCCAGCACGCTCAACCCGCAGCGTAAAAACAGCAGGAGGAGGCGGCTACTCCGTCCGACCAAGCGCCTCAAACCCACATTCGCACTCCCGTCCAACATACGCACGAAGCGCAAGCGGTTCGATCTTTGGAAATTTTGGCGGGAGCTCCAGCAACTACGGTGGAAGCAATTTTGGCGGATCCTCGCGCAGTATTTTCAATTTTGGAGGAGGAAGTGGAGGATCATCGTACTACAAGCGGAGACCACGAGATGGGTATATTTCATACCTGGTGCATAAATTGCAGAGGATGATCAAAGAATTGTGGGCGTATGCGAGAAGACATCCTGTGAAAGCTTTCTTTGCGGTTGTGGTGCCGTTGTTGAGCGCTGGGGGAGCGATTGGGGGTTTGTTGAAGCATTTTGGCATCAAGATGCCATTGGGTATGGGTATTGGAGGAGGCTCTTCGAGAGGATCGGGAGGATACTATGGAAGTCGAGGGTATGGTGGCGATGAAGGAGGGTGGATGGATGCTCTCGGTGGAGGGGCTGGGTTGATGGGCAATGCGGGGAGTCTGATCTCGGTCGCAAAGATGTTTATGTGAGGCGACAGGACCTTCGTCCGCGTGGAAGGACTTCGAGGCCATGGAATTATGACAATGATGAAAGCACGATTATCGATATAGGACAGGACAGGCGCAAGCTTGGGCAGGCCATGTTGCCTGTAATGAGAGGATACCCAAAAGGAAGTATGAGACCAGATAGTATGACAAAAGCCTTTTCCAGATTCTACTCCAGTAACATCCTGTTCTCCTCCCACAATAAGCTTTATGCAGCCTATAAACTCTTGCTGATTCATACCACAAGCTGCCATCTGTCCGTCTCCACTAAATATATGGTGCCAGGCCCAGTTCGTCTTGCTCTCTGTAATCGACGTAGCATGCTGATATCGCTACATTCACTCGGACCGTGCTTCATGTTTGCGGGCATTGCTGGCGTTTCCACTCAGCCTACATCAGCCACTGCATATCGCGGTATCGTAAATCCTCCACGGTCTCGTAGATGAACATCGCAAACTCATCCTCGAATCGGCCTAGAAACGGAGTATGTCCGGCATCGGCTGCAAACTGATGAGCTGCTGACCAAAGGGCCATCCTACTGCTCCTCTACTTACGCATCTCGTGCACCCTCAAGATTGCCCCGGCACTTTGTGAGTTCTCAATCACTGCGTGTTGCCATCCATGTGGGAAGGCCCGATCCTCGCCGCACTTTACGTAAATGGAGGGGATGAGCTCGTAGGCGGCATGATCGGTTTGCTCGCAGTAAGCCATCCAAGATTGACCCAGCAGATTGCTAGCCCATAGGTGAGCTTCGTCATCTGGCAGGTCATTGAATAAACATTTGGCGGCCCCAGGAGGATTCCTCATGAAAACGAAAGTGCCGTTTGCCTATGACAATGATTAGATGCTATGCCTGACTTCGATGAGCTCGCCAAGGAGTGGTCATGTTCCCGGAAGAGCGTGATCGTAGACTTTGTTGCTTGGCTCGAAATTCATTGTCGTCGAAACTCCCCCTTGACTCGCCGTTTCTACTCACCTCAAAGACATGGCAGTCAAGAGGGATACCGCCGAACTGCTGCAAAACGGTCAAGCCTGTCATCAGAGGCATGGCAGCGATGAAGATGAGCCCTCTGACACACGTGCTCGCGCCTGCGGCTGTGCGAGATCGAATGTCGAGGCCTTGAAGCGCATTGTTGGTCGGACAGCCAGCATAGCCGTGAGCAATGATAATGACATCTGTGCCTGCCTGCAGGGCTCGAAGAGTCGCGGCATGGATCTGACTAGTGTCGTCTCTGAGGTTCTTGCGGCCAGATGGGTCCTCCGGAACCTGGGTGCTCCCTAGCTCGAGAAATTCCACAAGGTAAAGCTTGATGCACATGAGCTTCTGATGGAGACGGCTCCAATGTGAGGGCGCGTAGAAAGAGTCACCGATGAAGATGAGCTTCACATCTCGAGCGGGCGGTATCGCAGTATCGGGTCTCTTTGTTGGGGCGACCACTGGCGGTGTTGGCATGGACAGGCGTCTTGCCTCAATCTGGTCCGCTATTGATGGCATTGTCAATCCTGGGGGTATCTGAAGTGGCGGTATCATTGCGTTTCCCTCCGTTTTGTTGAAGTGACCTCTGGGTTCCTCTGCCGATGTCGATGGTGCAATACAAGACTCTTCGAAGATGGAAAGCAACGGTAGCCCAGCACAGAAGATACGATGGGGAAGCAGCAATTCGAGCCTCGCCCTTCCCTGCAGAGGCCTCCAAAATACTCCGTTGGAAGGCAAGGCCGCCATTTGAGGAAGCCGTGGAAGTGCACCGTTGGAGTTGCGCTTCAAATGTGTTGGACATCTTCGTCGCAAGCCTTAATGGAGGAAGGATGAAGCTAATGCGAAGAATTGGTCAGTAGCATATCAAAGCTGCGTGAATTGTCAGGGTCGTAAAACCCGTGCCAGAGGGTGCCTCCGTGCCTTGATCTCTGCGGAATCTTCAGTCAGCAGCCACAACCAAGGAAAGAGCCAACCCTTCTAACACAAGACCAAAACATCGATTAACAGAAGTACAAATTACGAAAAATTATCGACTGCATCGCATCGCACCAGACCGTTTCGCCGTAGGTATCGTATTCGTGCATTAGCCAGCGAGCCAGCTTGCCAGCGAGTCTTTGCAATCATAAACCAAATAGTGAGGAGTGAAAATGAGCCAAAACACATTACATAAACAGCACAATCTCTCCTCTCGAGTTCCTCCTCAATCGTAGAGATTTCCAGAGTTCCTTGTCCTCCTCTTCCTTCTCATCACTCCGCAAAGTGTCCCTTTCGCGATGGTATCGCTTCAAGACTTTGTTCATCGACAGACCGTGCTGACTCTCGGGACCTTTATTGACGAATGACATGAACAGTTCCGCTCGTTCATTGTATGTCACCAGGGCGTTGTTCGCAGTGGGCTGCACGGAACCAGGCCGATCTGGGTAGTCGATGGCTTTTTGTCTGCGACTGCTGACGTGCGAGCGATCGACGGAGGACAGAGATTCCTCGCGGTTGCTGCGACGGAGCTTATCGTGTCTGTCTGAATGTCTTTCGGAACGTCTCGAGACTTCTGGGCTGCGCGAACGGTGTTTCTTCTCATCCTTGCTTGAAGCAGGCTTCGTTGTGGTGCTGTATGAGACGTATGAAGACTTGCGCCGGTCATCCTTCATACTCTTGCGGTCATCGTGGTGATCTTTCTCACGTTTGCTTCGCTTGATAGGACTAATCGGTGTCGGGCCAGCATCGATGCGGTCGTTTTCGAAGAAGTCGGGATCCGTGACAAGGCGTTGCAGACCTCCAGTCAACCCGGAGTGTAGGTTTCTTCCTGCAGTAGATGGCGGCGCATCAAGCATAGAATGGTCTCCTCGAGAGACCGGTCTCTTCGCACTTGACAGATCCAACTCTTCCACATTACGCTTCCGCTTCTTGTCACTCTTCTCGACTGTTCCCTTCTCTTTCCTGTGCTTTCTCTGATCCTTGTTCGCCGGCGTCACAAACGACTGCTGAGACTCGGAAAGGTTGTTGTATGAGTCGAAACGTTCCATGCCAGCAGGAAGTGGGGCATTGCCGTAAGAGTAGCCGTACTTTTGGTATTGTGAGCCATAACCGTTCGAGTACTGCGAGTATTGCGAAAACTGTGATTCGCCGTTCGTGTAGGGTGTCGCTTGTTCGAGCATCCTGCGCTCGTCCGGCGCGCCTAGTTGCGTATGCTTGGGAGTCGCATCGCTGACCAGAAAGTCGAAGACGTTGACGCCTTCGAGCTCAGCAGGCGGATCAGCTGCAGGAGGTGGTGTTGGAGCGCGAGGAGGCACATCGATCACGGCCACGGCGTTCGAATCGTCTCCTTCTGCTGCGTCCTCAACGTATGCTCCTTTGGGTACCATCGCTTGACTGTTGCCGTTCATCGACTTGCGCTTATCGCCCTTGTTGCCCTTCTTTTCCTTTTCTCTGTATAGATGTCCTTGGTACTTTTGCGCTTCGCTCATGCACGAGGTATGGCTTTGGAACGAGCCGTTCGGGAAAGTCGTCATGCAGTCCAGGCACGTCACGGGCGCCCAGCACTGGTTGTAGTGTCCAGACAGTTTCTTCTTCGTCAGAACATCGCCGCAGCCCTATACCATTACATTAGTCCGAATTCCTCTGCGGCGGGGTCGATTTGTCGGGGCGGGTATACCTCACACGAGAAGGACACCATGATGCAGTTCAATGGCTCAGGAGAGCCAAGGGCGGTAGATATCCTGGCGCTACAGCGTCAGGAGGAGGCAGCACGCGATGAGACGTCTCGGTGTTGGAGCGCGTTCTATTCGCCAGGGTCTCGCAGAAAAAGCTTCCCGCGCCGCACTCGTGTGTTGCGCCGGCCAACCAGATTGTGCAACCACGATCGTGACTTCTCCTTCCACTCCGACATTAATACATTCACCTCAACTACTCATATAGGTATACTCGCAGCAGCAATCGTCATTACTTTCACCGACTTCTCGTCCATTGCAAGGCACCAACGACAATGGCATCCTTCGTGCAGGCAGCCAGGCCCGCCACATGTTGGCGCTGGGTGAACTGAAACGGGGGTCACCCGGCAATCTGATCAATCAACGCGTGCTCTACACGACATGCATGCGATACCTCGTGTCGTGCCGTTGCGACGCGCGCGTGGTGTCTTCTCCTCAAACATCGTCGCAGATGTGCCTGTCACGCTGGTGGTCGACCCGCATTTTGGTGTGTTCATCATTGCCCGGAAGACTGTGCCTCGTGGCGCAGAATGGCAGTCGATCGACTGTCTTCCACCTACCTTACCTCCTATCGCAAGTGTAATCAGGATGCCCGTCACTTCCACTGCTCGGCTTCTCGAAATCGACAACAGGACGTGGGGGCTGTGAACCCTGCGCAGCTGCTCCATACCCATCTTTACCTCCTGAGATGGATTGACAGTCCTTGCTCTGGCCGTGCGCTCGATCACTTTGACATACCTCGTCTCCAGCTATGCAGGCTTCTGTTGAGGCGTGAGGAGTCAGTGACAGCCGCCTTGGCCGTCTGCAGCGATTGCGACGCACAAGATGTCTGTAGTACACCTACACCATCGCTAACGCCGTGCTCTACACCTTGATCTCGCCGCCGTTGTCAGACGTGTCAGCAGGACGTGATTGCGGATCAGCTCATCAGCAGCTGCAGAGGTGCTGACTGCGTACATAGACGATATACCAGGCTCGGCTTCACGATACGAATCGGTCCTTGCGATACGCAATGCCAAAGAAGGAGGATCGCCCGGGCGGGTTCTTGTACCGGCCGTTTGCTCGTACCGTCGGGCTTGAGGCCACGCGTGTGGTGCACTGGTATCGAAGAGATGGAAGAAGTGCAGTATGTGGCCTCTGCGAACTAAGCAAGAGAGTACGATCTCCAGTGTGGAGGAAAATCCGAACGAAGGTGCACGAGCTTGGGAGAGTCATGGCCATGTTTTGAGAGGTCTGAGCAGAGACGCTGTGACGTGCTAAGCTGATGATCTCTTTGCTCTTGCGACCAGTGAGCAGCGCAAGATTGTTCAATTTTATGACGCTACTGTACACCTTCCAAATTTGCCGTTGGGCTGAGATCGTGAGAGTGATATAGTAGCGCAGCTCTCATACGTGCCGCCGTCGGCGAGTTCTAGCGCAACAGCGCGATCTGTTAGACTGCACAGCGTCGATCGCACGTGTTGCAATGTCGTCCGGCGTCTGCGGGACGAGTGAAAAGTTTGGTTCAGTTTGCAGCAGCTGCGAAGGATGATAGTAGTCTGAACGTTATCTTCCACCAGCGCGTGTACTTTAGACCACGCGACTCTAGCATGGCGCATATTGGTCGCTAATCCGAGTCATGCGGTCCAATGCCAGAGCTTTTGCTACAAGTGTTCTTTGCAATTGAATGCAGCTACCTGCCGGGTTGCATTCTTTTGCCCGTTAGCCAGCCGCTAAACGCCTGGGAAATACCAGAGCGATCTTCAGAGTTCATGCGCTTGCCGATACAGCCTTCTAGTGCGGTGGGCGCTTGATCAGCAGAAATGCCATTACTGTACCTTGTTGTACTGCTCATCAGGAGAATAATGTTCAGCCCCCCAGCCGCGGAACCGGTGTCTCAATCTGGTCCTTACAGAATCCCAAAAGGTGTTGCAACACGCTTTGCAGTTTGGCTAGCTTGTGCCGGCCCAAATATACATCCTCCGCGCCCCATACACACAGGCCACGAGTCCTAGAACGGCCCACAAGACGATGCTGAGCACAATGCGGTTCTTCATTTCCAGCGCCTCGTCAATTCGCATCTTTGCATTCTTTCGCTTTCTCCAACTCCACCGAGGGTGCCACGCAGAGCTAGCAACTTCCTGATTGGGATCTGACTTGCTCGACTTGCCCCCATAGTGGCGCTCCGCCATGAACAGCAATGAGAGAATGAAGCTGACCACATTGAGCGGGGTGAGCACAAGCTGCACGACCGTTGGTTAGCACACGTCCCAGAAAAGTTCGTCGGCTCAGCGAGGTTTTACATCCGTGAAGAGCGAGTGCCGTTGCTGCTGCTCGCTCGGAGATGGCGGTGATGGCGTTGTCGTTCGCTTGATCGCGTCGTCATATGGCATGTCCATAAATAAGTCCCGTGTCGTGTTTTTGTGCGACTTCACACGCTCTCGAGGTCCGCCTGTCCGTGCCGCCATGGCGGTGGTCTTTCTCGAGATCCGTTCCTATTGTGGATGAGCGGAGGCTGCTGTGACACGGGGCTAGGTGGAAAGAGTTCACGTTGACGAAGAAATGCAATGTTTTGTATTTGCCTTGATGTTGCGATAGCTGTGTCTACAGTGATCCCCGCGGTGGCCGCAGGCAGATGCCGGAATCCTGCGGGTGTGGAACAGAATCAAGGCCCTTGTCTCAACAATTGTGGGCTCATCGCATGGAAAGCGAACGATCTTTCGTCACCAATTGCGCTCGATGGCTTGATTGTTGCAATAATGTGTGAATGGTTGGTGATGCACCGCGATGGCAGTTGGCAGCAGGGATCGCGGTGATGCGCAGAAGTGACGACGACGTCGGCGCCGATCGCGCTCAAGTCCGACAACTCACGAGGCACGGCACCACTTCCAAAAGAACGGACGCCTTGTCGTCCACCACCCGCGTACTGGACTGCCTGTCTTCCCGCCGCGGCGGCATGTCGCATACACATGCCGATGCATCCAACGACCTGTGGTGCGCGCTATTTCATCCTGCGGCACACGTGCACTGCACCGCACAGCCTCGCGGCCATCTGCACCCGAAAGCTCCAGTCGAAGTGGAAGATGGCGACATCGTCAGCTGCCACCTAACCAGAACGAGACTACGGGAGTGAAGCAAATTATGGCCACTGCTGGTCACTGCGCGCACGCGGTGCTCGCCCTGTCACAGCTGCTCTGGCACAGCGTAGAGTCGCTGCGGCCTGGGCTGGTGGTGATGATGGATTCACGCCGACGAAGCCTCGAGCAATGACCGGACGTCGCGATCGTGCTGAGCGACCGGACAGCCGGGCCATATTTCAGCTCACGCAGCACTGCCCTGCCCTGCTGCCGATCAGGTCTGCAGTACCGAGCCGCTCATCAGCGCCATGTCCTCGTCGGCGGGTCTGTGACTCCACTGGCCATGTCAAGCTCATCTCACGCACAGCTCATGGAGAGCTGCCAAAATAAGGCGCTGCAGCCAATGACCAATCCGAAGGGCAGCAGTGTCTGATGCGTAGTGGCCGTCTGAGCGTTTTGCACCACCTCCCCGCTGCGGAAACGGGTGCGTCGAAGCTTTGGAGTGGCGATTCCTACCCCTTTCGCTGAAGCAGCGGCGGCTGAGGCGTCCCTGTTCCACGCTCGAGAGGAAGGTCAGAGAGGGCAAAATCAGAATTCCCTATTTCGTCTTGCTAACAGGGACACGGACCAAGCGCCATATCCCATGCATCTTCTGAACACGCATAAGGCCAATGAACATGCAGCCCGGACTTGTTGCGCAATGGTCTCACGGATCGTTCACTTTGACCGCCATCAGAGAGCCACAGAACCCATAGGCGAACGGTGCAGCGCGTCGATCCTAGTCTGGAGACTCTTGTAGACCAAGATGCCTTATGGGCCAGCACTGGCACCAAACAGCCGCCACCATTGCCCCAATTGCATTGCTTGCACGAATGTATTGGAGCCCTGCTTCCCGATCAGCTTCATTCGTGATGCTGTGAGAGCACAACGAGAACAACCCCTGGAGAGACTGATCATATATTACTTGCATGATTAACTTTCCACAACAGCAGTTCTCCCAAAGCCATTGCCGCTTCTCACAATCCATTCACAAGCAGTCACCATGGTCAGTTCACGTACTGCCGAGCTCTCCAAAGGTCAGGCTGCGGCAAGTGGGCCAACATCTTCGGCATCTAGCCGTTCCGACAGTATGTTCCTTCTGCTCAACCACACTCTACGTTCCTTAAGGCAGCCATGTCTGCAGATTCTGACATTCCTTCAGGCAGCAAAAGCCCTACCTCCCCGGATGGTATCGACTTTCGATTTCTGAACTTCTCACACCCAAAGGATGCGAAAAATGCCCAGACACGGAGGAACGTCCGCAGCCATGTAACGTCTAAGCAACACGAAAAACATCGCCAAAGGGTCGCAGAGCAAGCACGACAATCTCAGCAACACAGCCAGCAGCCCTCGCCGACCTCGAGTGTGCGATTGAGCCGCGCCAGCGCGGAGACTTCGCCCACGCACTCCAATTCAGAGCCAGAGGCCAGTAGCCCTGAAGCGTCAGCACCAACCTCACCCAGTGTCTCAACATACCGTATCAACCCACTCGAGGTCTACCCCGAATCATGGCACACTTCTCTCCGGCCTGTCATGGTACGCGTTGGTGTGCGCTCGATATTGAAGGCTGGCAAACTAACTTCGCTCTCAGGACCATTACTGCAATTCTATGGTTGTCGACCTGCCAGAAACCGATGTACCTACGAGACAAGCAATTCGAACACAGCTAGTTGGCCTTATTCTCACCGATCCAGCTTCCCTGCACGCGCTCATGCTCGTGGCTACAGCCCATCTCGCCAAGCTACACGGAGACAACTCACACAATATCGATGTATTGCAGTTGCGAGGCATGGCCATTCAAGAAGTGAACCGAGCCATGACTGACCACGGAGCACAAGGTCGCGCAACAAGCGACAGCATGATCGTGGCTGTTGGCAAAATGGCTACTTTCGAACTACTCTTTGGCCATCGAGAGATTTTCCACACACACATGACAGGACTTCAGCGCATGGTTAGTCTTCGAGGAGGCTTACCGGCGCTGGGACTTGGTAGTGTACTCGAGCGCTCACTTCTCTGGATCGACGCCAACGCAGCAGAAATCACTGGAGGCGCTCTCTATTTTCCCCCGGCAGTCTTCGCATCCTCATCAAGCCACCCTCGTGCAGACCGCAGATTGTTCTTGATGGGCCTTCAAACTCAAGCGTGATGACACCGGCGACCGCGGAGTCGGTGAAGGAATACCCGCGCCGCCTGTGCAGCTGGCTGGCCAGCTGTCAACAATTTCGTGCAGAACTTCTTGATGCCACAATCTTGACCGACCATATTCCCCGGGCCCAATGAGCTGCGCTGTCGTGATACCCAACGTGCCTCAGCGCTTTTGTGCGTACATTACCATTCTGGTCGTGCATCCTACCGAGGCCCGTCTTTTGCGCAAATGCCGGAACAGGCATGTGCAGATTGCGACTGTTCGCCTGTCTTTACCACGACGAGCAGACTGCATTCGGATTGTTGGAGCGAGACTACGTGGCGCCATCCTTACGGCTCTTCGCGGCGAGGGCTAGACTAGCCGGCAGGCCGAGGATCATCTGAGAACGAGCTTCAATGAACGATCATGAAATTGTCACGACGACGAGTGCACTTGCCGCGCGACTGAATTCCATATTCCATACTCCTCTAGAGCCAGCTGTCGCGAGTGTGGCTTAGGGCATTGGAAGCAAGAAGCCGAGACCTCAGGTCTGGTCGATCTGGAACCTCGCAAAGGCTCGGATATCTCGAACTTCGACTCTTCCGGGCCTATCATCACTCCAAGACTCCATGAGCGATCCTACACTACACCTTCATGATGGCGAGAAATGGCTGCGAGCATCGACAGAAACTCGATCTAATTCTTCGACTAGCACAGCACGCGACGCAACGGCAACCAAGTGGCATGGCCCATTATTTCCGGCGGCGCAAAAAAGTAGGCTAATGTATTGTATCCTCAGCTGCTCACTATACTTGTGCTCAGCGTTCAGCGACATGTTCATCGGGTGGAAACTTGTAAAAAGAAGCATAGCGACCAATTGCAAATTTTTTCATCTCTGCCAACCCAAGCACCATCCATCGATTTTTCTCACGGCGAAATCCGACGCATAAGCGCCATCCCACATTGATGCTCAGTACGTGCGACGTCTGGGTAGCAACGCTAGACTCGATTAGGGAAATACAGGTCACGTGTTACCTCCTACAGAGTGAAGTCACCCCACTGCTAAGAATTCGAAGGCGTGGCGGTGGAATATCAACCCAATAGCGAAGAAGAACGAAGATACAATCCAAGCTGAAGCATGACGACGACATGTACTAAACACAGCGCAGAGAAGCTTTCTTCCACTTTCGCTCGATGATGTTGCAAACTAGATCGGTGGTTGAAGCCATGCATTTCGGACGCCCCGAGGACGAATTTGGTGAAAGATCTGCGAAAAGAGACGGGAGCTTGAGAGCTGAGAAATAGATTGATGGTTGCATTGCTGCTTTGGGATTGGATAGTTGGAGGTATAGGGCTGATTGTACTAGTAGTGCATCTTTCAGAAGGATTTGTAGTTCGTGTCGAAGTAAAGTGTACTAGCTAATGGTAGTGCCGATTGGTTTTCAGCTCTACAGGGCTGTGGTTCCTTCGCGATCTCGTGAAACTAACGTGTTGACCATACATGTGGCGCCAGCGGGAATCCTGGTGCTGAGACTACTGTGGACCATGCAGTTGACAATGTAAGATGAGACTGGCTCCGGGCCAGTCATGGGTGGTTGTTTCTGTGCTGGGCTTGGCTCTGCTTTGCGGGAATGAATACCCGATCGCGCTTTCATGGCTCGTGATGTGTTGTCGCCTTTTTAGGGTATTCCAGACTGACTGACTCGTGAATTGATCTTGACAACGCATTGTTCGAGAGCGAATGGTCAGTGATCCTTTGCTATTTCTTCCCACGCTAGCAAGTCTGGTTGCAGTAACTTAGCGATGAACTAGCGCCGTGCACGCATCATGCATGCGCGTATGCACATGCACATGTGTACCGCAAAGCATGTTTGTACTGTAATGTATGCTCGCTCGCTCCGTGCCGATTGTGGGTCCCTTGGTATGCAGTATTGCGCATGAATCGGAAATGGTCGGTCTTTGCTGCATGCATCGATATGTCGTCGCTAATGCTTCATACCATGTAGACTCGATCTCTTCGGACTCTCCTAGCGCTGCAGCTCGAAATTGTCGTCGTTGCCGATGCAAGGACTCCCTCATTTTGCATGATCGACAGATTTCGTCAGCTTCGACGAGATAACAGGAGCCTGGATTTGAGGATGATTGGGCATGAAGAGCAAGCACATGAAATGATTTCATGATCATGCATGCCGCGCGAGATGACTGCAGTTCTCGTCAAGCTGAGCCTCGTTCAACGGGCATCCAGAGCAGGCACCCTGTGAGAGGCGGGAGGCCTTCTGGTCCACACCGGGTGCGTACGTGGCCTGCAAGATATGGTCAACCACATCGAAGATTGAAGCGCCGGGAGGTCAAGCGCCATTCGAAATGAACATCGAGATCGTGTGGGCCGATGCCCTCCTGCAGCTCACGCCCCTGCACCAGCTCGTCTGTCGACTGGACGCGCCGCGCCGAGCTCTCACGGCCACGGTACAGGAGGGATGGCCTTAAGGAGATTCGAAGGTCACGCGAGAGCTTGAGAGGCTTCGAGACCGCGTCTCTCCCAAATTTTTGTGTGGTCTGGCCTGATCGTACGGACATTTAGACGCTGTGTGCAATTTGGCGATCCGGGAATGAGAGTCGTGGCGTAGGGATTGGCTCAGTCCTCGACAGTGAACATAACCTTGAGCCAAAGACTGCATCCCTTGCAGCCAGTGATGAGCTCGCCAAATTCGACGTTCTTCTCAAGCTCGGCTTCCGTTACAACAAACGCTGGCTCGCTGCCACACCGACAGGGGCGCCTCCACGCAGCACCATCTTCGTCCTCGTCAAGTTCGTCGAGGTCAACAGTCTCCATGCCGGTATGGCGAGTGTTGGGTGCTTGAGCGCCGTTGAGCCCTGCTTTCTCTAATTCCTGGTCGTATTGCGCCCTCAGCGTGGCATTGCCAAGAATTTTGTATGCTTCAGCGATTTCGTCGACAGTCACTGTCGTGTCTCCCGAGCGACGACCATCGACATTGTACTTGTCCGGATGATAGGAGAGTAGCGCTCGCTTGTATGCTTGTCTGAGCTCGTCAGTCGAGATGGGTGATCCATTGCGCTTTTCTGAGAGCCCGAGGAGCTGATAATGATCCAGGTTTGTGACCATGTCTGGTTTTACTTGCCGGGAGGTGGCACAGTGAGGTCTGCGATATTCATGCGCAGATTACTGTACGAACACCATCATCACATATATGGCATCTGGTCGGGTCCAACACCGCCGCGGTGTCCGGTCTGGGAGAACGCAGAGGCAAAGCAGCCGTGACTGTTGGCGGAGAAAGTTTGTGCCAAGATTTCGAGAACTGCCTGAGGCTGCACTTTGGTCGCCATTTTGGAAGCAAGGCCTACTACCCAACATCCTACCTTCTTCACATCCTTCCCGAGGTGATGCTTTCCAATACTTATGGCCGTTGCCACCCTCACTCTCTCGACGCCTTGCGAGACGAAGAGTCCCAGACCGAGGCACCGGTCATGAAATCTAACAGCATCCAGCCAAGTCACGCGCCTGGCTGGGAGGTAGCAGATCATTCATCATCAGACCAGGAGTCGAAGACCACACGTCTTGGGAGCTGAGCTTGCGAGCTCAGCGATATACTCCACGAAGCGTTCAACGAAACGTCACGTTGGTGGACCATAGTCAGGCGCCTATCCGACTTGGAACGAGCAGATGCCTGTTCAGCACCGCGGTACCTGACAGGAGCTCAAGGCTTCCATGCACTCGATCGACGAGATCTGAGATAGAACGCCCCCGATACAGCCAGTCCTGGCGTGGAGAAGCCTTGGGTACCTGATCTCTGCTGCTCGAGGCCTCAACGTCAGCTCCTTCGACGGCTGAATAGGTTCGGTCTCAGCACCAAGCTTCTCTCCTCTTCTGGTCGTGGTCCGAGGGAGACTTCAACTCTGAGCGTACGCGAGGTCAGTCGAAACATCGCTGGTGCAACATCTTTCTCACCATCCAACTCTGCTCACCACGCCGCGCTGCCTCGATCGCCAGAGCAAGCGAGTGTGCTGAGATATTTTGAAGCAATCACAGGTGTCGGTGTCAACGTTCGTCTTTCGCGGCGGCCTACGCCCTCACCGGACATATGCTCCGACATGATGCTTCTGGATAGTCAGCCAGCTCATTCTTTGTGCTCGGTTGAGTCATGAATTGCAACTGCCAACGTTGAATCCGCTTGCGTCGGCTATCTTGGCATCCATTCCCCAACATTCCCGCAGACTGCTTGCAGAGGTTTTACACCATCACCATCTGCGAGCGACCTGCGTACACTCGATCTCGAGCTATGCTGGAATGTTTCATACTGTGGTAGCTTGACACGAACAAACGTTGACAGGATCGAGGCAGCGAAACACGAAGCTCTGTCGCGTGAGTTTGGCGCAACCGGAAGCGCCGCCAACAAACGCCACTCTGCAGCGGCAGCCGCCACCCGCATTCAACCAACGTCATGCGCCAACTCTTGGCTCGCACAGCAGTCTGGAGATTGAGAAACCATCAGCAGCAGCAGGATGCTCACGTGCAATACCACTGAAGATGAATACGAAGAGGATGTGATGGCCAGACGACTGGCCCGCGCGACGAGCAGATCCGAAGTCCTGACGTCCCCCGGGGCCCCGAAGCGAGCTCTCACTGGTCGTCGTGTTTCAAGTCTGCATGCGCCTAGACTTCTACGCATGCCGAGCCGTTCACTATGCATCGCTGGATCACCAGGCTATTTTCGGTACTGTACCTGAAAACCCGCCTGATCCAGCATCTGTGGCATGGATGCGACTTCGAGCTTGCCAATGCCCAATTGATTCGCAGCGAATGTGAGAAGCATGCGTGGCATGTCCGCAAACAGTACCCAGTTGTTTGGCTTCACGTACAACGAAAACTTTAATCACTGTCTTGCGTATTCGTTGGCCCAAACGGCGGCTGAACGGGAACTGGTACTGTTCTGGTAGCCTTCCAAGCGATCGCGGCATCGCCCCTTGTGCTGCCAATGCTTTGGTCATCATCCTTTTACGAGGCGCTATATGTTCCATTGTTCGCCGCGCGTTCACTTTCCTTGTTCTTACGCCTCACACCCTACCATCTCGTATCCATCTCTCACAGTCCCTCTTTTCATACCTCATAACCATAATGCTATCATCAACACTTTCGCTACTAGCCCTCGCGGGCAGCGCGGCCGCTCAGGTTCGCGGCTTCAACTATGGCGCTCTTTACGCAGACAACCGAGCTCGTCAGCTCGCGGACTGGGAAGCCGACTTCAGGGCTGCACAGGACCTTCCAGGTGTTGGTGGATTCAACTCGGCTCGTCTCTTCACCATGATCCAGGGATACTCGCAGAATGAGATCATTTCCGCTCTGCCAGCTGCTGTCTCTACCAACACATCATTGCTCTTGGGTCTGTGGTGCAGTGGCGGCGATGAAGCTTTCAACAACGAGCTTACCGCGTTGAGAAACGCTATTGAGCAGTACGGCGATCAACTGAGGGACAACATCATTGGTATCTCGATCGGATCTGAGGATCTCTACCGTATCTCGCCAACGGGTATTGAGAACGAGAGCGGCCCAGGAGCCCAGCCTGACCAGCTCGTCGGCTACATCCAGCGCGCTCGTGATGTACTCCAGGGCACCGCCTGGGCAGACGTTCAGATCGGGCACGTCGACACCTGGACAGCATACGTCAACGGCTCCAACAACGCTGTGATCGAGGCCCTCGACTGGGTCGGTGTTGATGCCTACCCATACTTCCAGACCGTCAACGAGAACAGCATCCAGAACGCCCAGCAACTCTTCTTCGACGCCCTTCAGGCTACTGAAGGTGCCGCTCAAGGCAAGCCTGTCTGGGTCACCGAGACTGGCTGGCCTGTCACTGGACCTCAATCTGGCCTTGCCAGCTCCGGAACTGAAAACGCTGAGCAATACTGGAAGGCCGTTGCCTGCCGTCTTCTTGGCAACGTCAACACCTGGTGGTACCAATTGAACGACGGCGCTGACCAGGAGGTCTCTTTCAAGGTCATCAACCCAGACCGTGGTGCTCCTCTCTACGACCTGTCTTGCCCAGCCAACAGCGATGACGAGGACTCGAACTCTTCCGTCACGGCGGTCTCTGCATCCGGATCCCTGATCCCAGTCCCCACTGGTACTCCTTCTCCACGTCCAGCTGGCGGCAACAACGCCACATCGACTGGCAGCACTGGCTCTCCCAACGACAACAACCAGAACGCCGGCCCAGTCGCTGGCTCTGGCTCCGGAAGCGGTAACAGCACCGCCCCAACAGGCTCCTCTCCTTCTGCCTCCTCAAGCGGCAACACCGCCTCTTACACCGGTGCTGCCGTCGCCAACGCACCCGCTGCTGGTCTCCTCCTCGTGGGAGCCATCATGGCTGCTCTGTAAACGTTCACGACGAACATTTTGTAATTTTGGGATGACAATAAAATACAGGCATTTAATGGGAATCAGGACAGGACACAAAAATGCATATTCTGATGAAGGGGGAAACCTACTTGTAACGGCTGTAGATTTTAGCGATCTGAGTGGGAACGTCGAACTTGTACCCAGCGGAGGATGATGCTGTTGTGTACTTTGTTAGAGCGGACTAGTATGTCGCATGTACAGGATATGAAAGACAGAATTTGAAAGAATAGATTGTGAACATTCATCAATGCTTCTCAAGTTGCGTGGTAAGTTTCCACCTTGGTTGGGATTGCTTCGCGTCGTCTCTATTTGCTCTCAAGGGTGTCGTTGGAGATCGACTCGACGTTGTGGTCCATGGAGTGAGGAGATTTTCCGTGCTGGCAATGCTGCAGGCATCTACGTGCACAGTATATCACCAGCAAGGTACATGTCGTCATTCTCGGCCCATTTGAGAGAATGAATGTCGCGAATGTGTTAGTGGCAGAAGCGATACGTGGTAGTCCAATGATGCAGAGGACACAATGACCGCAGAGCGGCCTGAAGTTGCGATCTGCTCTGCGCATGAAATGTCGCAGCGTGATATGTGATGAAGCGCCAAAAGTCGCGCGAGCAGAATATTGCTCCAGAGAGAAAAAGTCGCTCACAGCGCAATTCAGTGAGGAGTATTGGGGCTTAGATGTTCGTGCGAAGCGTGTTGACTTTGTGACAGCTTGATGAGCTTCCAAGCGGGATTTTCTGGATGTTAGTCATGGTCTGGAATATGGCTCATGGTTCAGGAGGACAGGCATGGCTTGTCCTTGTTCTTGTCATGGAGTGTGGCGTGGTGTGCTTTCGCCCTTGGGGTCGGTGTTTTGAGGAGCGGGTCCTACGTGCCTGGGAGATGTTGTCGTGAAGCAGACAGTACTGTGGTAGGAGGACGGACTATACAGTGATGAGTCTGGTAGACAACAGGAGAGAAGCATTGCTATGTTTGGAGTTACACCGCGTTGCCCTATATCAGGAACAGGCAACAGGGAGTGGGCGAAGCAGGAGCAGAGCCGCACGCTCGCAGCAACAGAGGCAGTCGCAGCCCAACAAATTGCCGTCGATGACATCTGGTGGCCCGTGCGAAACGACGAGCCTTCGCTGTTCACCACACACATTTCCAACTTGCGTCTTTTTGGCGACACCGCTTCTCCTACGGACTACAACTTAACACCTCGCCAGCCGATCGCAATTGGCAACCTGAGCGGATCTCCTCTACAGCGAACTCTTCTGAGAAACCGGTAAGTGCCATCCAGCGAGGGACTTGTCACTTGCGCGATTTCTCACGGGCGCATCGGCCGCCCACTGCAATTCGCCCCTCTTCTGCCTTCACCACACCACTGCCACCACTGCCCTCGAGCAAGAGACTGACCCGCGCGCGACTTTAGATAGCCGGTGGTAAAACTGGCTCCCAACCGTCACCACGGCTTCGCCGACAACCTTTAACAATTCCATCCCACAACGACATAGGCACATCCAAAACACCATCCCTCCACCACCACCCTCGGCCTGAGTACGACCCAGCCATCCCAAGTCTTGTCTTTGAGTTGTTGCAACAACAACCTCACCCATCGGACGACACCACTCAGCTGCCGCATAAGAGCCACGTTGAAGCTCTTTCCCGCCCGGGGGAAGAGTCTGGCAAGCGCCATCTAGGAACCATCCGCCTCGACTTTGCACCTTTCAAGCCTCCCTAACACCTCTTCGGAGACCCGGGCAAACAACTCTCACCAAAAATCAATCTTTCCCAGTCTTCGTCAACAGGGGAATGGCACCTAGCGCCATTGACATTCTGCCAAACAACTTCGATTCTCTGTCGTTGAAAAAGACGACAGACTACATCGATATCAGTCCCGTCTCCGACTACGATAGCGGAGCAGGCTTTCAAGATGGCGCAAAGAATGCAAGAGGAATGATCGGCGCTGCGCTGCAGCAGCACATTGACAAAATCGACACGGATGACTGCGATGCGGGCGCCGAAGATGCCTTCTTCGTCGCTGACCTAGGAGAGGTCTACCGCCAGCACGTCCGATGGCAGAAGCGTCTGCCACGTGTCACACCACACTACGCCGTGAAGTGCAACCCAGACACTTCGGTCTTGCGCCTGTTGGCCAAGATGGGAGCTGGCTTCGACTGTGCCAGCAAGGCCGAGATTGAGCAGGTCCTCGCTATTGGAGTAGCTCCATCTCGCATCATCTACGCTCAGCCATGCAAGACCAAGAGCTACCTCAAGTACACTGCCAAGACAGGTGTCCGACAGATGACTTTTGACAACACCGATGAGCTGTACAAGATCAAGCAGATCTACCCATCTGCCGAGCTGTTCCTGCGCATCTCCACCGATGACTCGGCGAGCTTGTGCCGACTGAGCCAGAAGTTCGGTGCTGCCATGGATGTTGTTCCAGATTTGCTGTCACTGGCGAAGGAACTTGACTTGAACGTGGTCGGCGTGGCTTTCCACGTTGGCTCTGGAGCATCTGACCCACTGGCATTCCGTCAGGCCGTCAACGATGCGCGTTCTGTCTTCGACCAGGGCGCCGCCCTCGGCTTCGACATGCACACGCTCGACTGTGGTGGTGGCTTCGTCCCGGAGACTTTCGATGAGATGGCACCGGTCCTTGCATTCGCCGTCGACGACCTCTTCCCACCTCACGTCCGCATCATCGCTGAGCCAGGCCGGTACTACACAAGCACTGCCTTCACTCTTGCATGCAACGTCATCGCTCGTCGCACAGTTGAGGACAAGCTTCTTGGCGGAAACACAAGCTACATGCTGTACATGAACGACGGTGTATACGGCAATTTCTCGAGCATCATTTTCGATCACCAGCACCCAGTCCCACAAGTCTTGCGCAACAGTGATCGCGCAGACTGCTACAACTATGCTTTCAGTGGCGATTCGATGGTCGACTCCGGCTATGCGTCGGGCGAGGAGGACACCACTCTGTATCGAAAGCCAATCACCTACTCCGTCTGGGGTCCCACCTGCGACGGCATCGACTGCATCTCTGAGAAGTGGACCTCCAAGCACCTGGTCGACACCGGCGACTGGTTGTACTTTGAGGAGATGGGTGCTTATACCAAGTGCTCTGCCACTCGCTTCAATGGCTTCACCGACAAGCACGAAACTATTTACGTTTGCAGCGAGCCGGACGCTGTTGAGCTTCTGGATTTGTGATCATCATGGGTCGTGGATTGGGCCGTTCACATGGAAGTCGATGAAAGACTGGGCTGCGAATTACACGGTTCGCGATAGACTGGCGTTGGACGAGAGCACGCTCCCAAAAGTACCTCATCAATTTGTGCATAGTGTTTAGTCTTCATAGATTTTATGGACTGCTGCGTTCAATATTCTTCTCCACGGGAGATCCTTCGTCGAGAACTTTGGCCCTGGCTGACAAGGATAGGCAATAAACCTTGCGGAAGATGGCTTTTGCAGAATTCAGTCAGAGCCCACCATAGCGTTATGGGCATCCCAAGAACAGAATCGCGCGCATTCTCGTCCAGCTGGACGCCGATGCGCAAGATCATGTTCCTCCTTCTGAGATGCCATCCCGTACAACTGGGCTCGGTTTGTCCGATACACACCTGCTCTCCACACCCCATTCGACACGGTGCGAAATTATTCTCCGAAAGCACTACTCACACGTGCGAGCTTAATTCAAGCTGCATCCCTGGCGCTTCACGGAAGCTCAAGCCGAGCATTACTGTATGCTTGTTGCTTGCTTGTTTTCTACCACTTGGGATCATGCAATCTCAAATGAGGAGGGATATTGAGTTCTTGTTGAGCATGCTTTTGAGAAGGTATTTCATCGGTGTCACTGTTGAGCTGATCCTTTGCTTCACCTCGAGAGAATAGTCATCAACCGCCTCACGCTCTTTTTTGTTCTGCTGACCACGCTCGTTCGTTCATCACGCTCTTTCCGAAATCAAGTAGCAAGGAACAGACAGAAGCAGCAAGATGAAGTCCTCGAGCCGATCCATCGCCATACTGGCCACCGCCCTCTCCCAACTGGCTTTCGCTCAAGACAACAACAATTTCAACAACAACGCTCAAATCCCAACTTCATGCTCCAACGGCTATGAGTCTCGTAGCGATACCGTCTTCCTCACCTTACCCTATTCCTACGACTCCGTCGTCCCTCTCGTCAGCGACTTCAGCAATCTCAGCTGGGCAAACATTTCTCCTGTCACCTTGAACGGAACGAACAATACCCCCGGCACCGCACGAGCTTTCAGTTTCGGTGGAGCGGATTTCGTTCAGACATTGTTGTCGTATAATCACCCGCCATCTCCGGGTCCTTTTGTCGAGGTGCATAATTCCGCTCCTGTGACTTTGCAAATTCCACCTGAGCAAGTTGAAGCTGCGGGCGGGAAAACGAATTTTACACTTTGGTTGGATAGTTTGAGGTTTGAGGTTGAGGGGGTATGTAATGGAAAGGCGAGTCAGGTTAATTGGACGGTTGGTCTTTGTTCGGATGTGCCGGATGTGGCGAAGGGGATGTTGCATGCTGTTCATACGGGGTTTGTGGAGAATGTTGGGAAGTTGTTGGGTGGTGCCAATTTTACGAGTTGTGAGGCGTTGGGTGGGGATGGTGAGGGTGGTGGAGAGGGTGGGAAGAAGGAGGCAGAGGAGGGTAAGGAAGAGAAGGATAAGGATAAGGACGAGAAGGAAGGGGAGAAGGGTAAAGATGAGGATGAGGACGAGGACGAGGACGAGGAAGAAGATGAGAAGGACGAGAAGGAAAAGGACGAAAAGGGAGAGGATGAGAAGAAAGACGAGAAGGAAGATGAGGAGGACGAGGACGAGATGAAAGGAGGCGACAAGGAAAAGGAAAAGAAGCCATCTCAAAGCTATGGCGAGCCACCTCACTATCGAAGATGGACCGCCTGAGTTGGACGCCTGCTTCGCAGCAGCTACGCCCTCTTGTTGATTGCAAGGCGATCGATTCGAATCGTGGAGGAAACCGGTCCTGGAAAAAGTTCAAAGTCGAATAGGTAGACTCATATTCATTATAACATTCATCATTATCGAAAGCATTTGTATGTAATGCTGATACTATAGTCGTTAGTCGTCAATGCTTGGCAAGACAACTGGCAAGGAAGCAACGACCACCTATGCAGGGCCAATTGTCGTCCGAGTAGAAGTAGCGCTGGCCAAAGTTTGTTTGCAGCTGCCACATCATTATTCCGAACCCTTTCTCTGCTTCTTCTCTTTCGCCGTGTCTTGCTGCTACTCCATAAGGATGTGTGTCGACCCAAGCTCAACGCCAAAATCAGATAACCTCCTGCCGTTGCCAGCAATGTCCTTGATATCCCGTACAACGCCCCAAATCATGTCGAAGCCCGAACGACGCGACTTCGCGGTATTCAAGCCTAAATCTTCACGGTCGGTTGTTGCAGCTCAGCCTTCACTCCCACTGGTGCTGTCTCGATCGCGGCCAACTCTCTTCCGCAGGTCCCAGCTGGTCTGCCGCCTGTCGTCGTAGTTGCCTGTTTTCTCTGGTGCGACTTCGCTGGCTTCCAAGTGTCGACTCTCAGGCATGCAACCCTGCGCTCCATACCTCCTGTCGCAACATGTCCACGAGTAGTCACTGAAGTCTTCGGGGCTCGAGCTATCTCCTTCGGAATCCGATGAGGCGTCGCTGCACTCTGAGAATGGTAAATCTCTGTCGCTAATCGCTCCTGCCGCAAGGTCAGTGCTGTGGGCCAACATTCCCCACACAGCGTACATACCAGGATGGAAGACACAGCATGTCTGGGACAGTTCGGCCTTCGAGAAAGTGTACTTGCAATTTGAGCATTCCACCAGCTCTGCCGCTGCTGCGCGGGAAGAGGGAAAAGGAGGCGCGACGCGCTCCGGGACGTCGAACAGCTCGATATTGTCTGGGCCCTCTGGATGTATGACCAGAAGGTACTGCCGGGGTTCGTTCATGACCTCCTCACAGCCTCCCAAGGCAAAGCAGTTGTCGGGTATGTCTTCCAACAGGCTGTAATCGGGCAACTTGAGGAACTTGTGATCTATCGGCTTGACGAGGGGTGACGCTTCTGGCCGTGTCCTCCGCTGCCTCCATTCGCGTCCGTCCTGGACCTCAATGACCTCGAAGTTGTCGCCCGCAAGTTGCTTGAATCGGTCTGTGCGGAGTATGTTCTCAAGTAACGTTGCACTATTCCGAGGGGTTTGCGACGCGTATCGGCGGCGTTTGAGGGTCAGGCAGAGCACCATTTGCAGTTGACGCAGCAAGTCGATGAGGTTCAGCACGTGGAAGGCCGGCGCGAGGTCGTCGGTCGTTGCGGAAGCGATGAGTCTTACTCGACCTGCCACGGCGGGCGACAGCGTCTCATTTTCAGCTCGCAGCGATCTTGCCATCTCGTGGTGACGCAACTGGAATAGGACAGAAGGAAAGAGGCTCACCGTCGACCATCAGGTCGAACGACCTTTTCAAGGAAGATGAGCATCCGTTCCACGACAGAAAGACATCCTCCAAATGACCCTTCATCACACAGCGTCGAGTCCACCGCCATGATGGCTGGGTCTTGCCGATGCTCCTCTGCTCTCTTTTGGCAGTCCACCACTGAGGGGTTGCACCGTTGCAGCCAGAGTTTTGCAGTGGATCTACAGGCAAGGCAATACGATACCTGTCTCCGCAGCCGCCGCTAATGCAAGCCGTGGAATCTGCAGAGCCAGGGCAAGTAGGGCACCACATTTCCAGCGTGAATTGCGTCCAGCAACTTGGAACCCCACGCTAGCAGGTAGCTGCCGATGCGATGATCCGGTGAGGTTGCTTCCGAGGGCAGTCGTTCATTCATTGTTGTATTGCTGACATCTATCACTTCCAATGTGTCCCGCTCGCCCGTAGGCAGCACTGGATCAAATATACCAGGCGGAACTAGCGGGCCTACGGAATAGCAGCCGGGTTACCATGTACAATTATGCGGAGTCTCATCGGCAGCTGCTGAGTGATGCTCCGCTCGTTCTGGAATATATTGCTTCTCGCACTGAAGTGAGGGTGCCGGCCAAGACTCCCCATCTTGCACCAGGTTCTCACCTGTGTAGCAGCACAGGTCACTAGCTACCGCAACTCTTGTGCATGGACCGCCTGTCAGCTGCAAGAGATACACGCACGCGCATGAACCAGAAATGCGGCTGGCCAAACCGAGATTTGATCCCCAATATGCAGCAAAGCTACTGGCACCATACGAATTGATTCAACTGAAGTTGCCGAAGGTTGCGTTAAACATGCAGTGGGCTGAGATGGTTGCTTTCTCCTGCTACCGCTGTGACATTATCGATCCGCAGTATATGGATCCTAAAAATTCCGGGCATTCGGTTGCTTATAGGAGCATGCGCCGAACGGTTCCTCTATAGGCTCCGCGACAGGGGACCTCGCGCCTAACGCGTCTTCTGATCCCTGCATCGGGTCGCACAAACGCACATGTTACACAGCATACGGACTGCGCGTCTGGAGCATCGCCATCGCGGCTTATTGGAGAACAGGCGCGTCGGAACCTTCTGAATCTTCAAATGCTGCTCCTCGAGTGCGTGACCTGCGTGCTCGTGTTCGGTTGGGGCAGGGTTGAGTATGGTTGAGCATGCAGTTCGCAGTCGCTAGGTACTGCATCACGTTCCCGATTGCTATCCAGGCTCTACTTGCTCTCCACAGCGTTGTCTCAGCGGAATCGAAGCCGGACTTGCATCAAGTCATGGGGTCGCGGGTGTAACCTCTGAATTGCTGTTCTCTCGACCGCCTTTTCGCAATACATCCCAGTCGATCGTGTGCATCGCGGCAATGCACCTTGGCTGTCCGCTTGGGAACCGCGCTTGCTGCACGGGCCGATGCATGAACAGATTAGTGGCACTGTGGTAGGACCGTCCTCCTGGTTGTCCAAACTCGGTAGTTGGTAAAGGCAGGTGGTAGCACTGGATGGTCGTGGTGTAATCCCAGCTCTTCACCGCATTCATCACGACGACGCCACTTCAGACCTTGAACCGTCACCGCCACGTTTTCGATTCTTCTGCAATGCCTCCGCCTGACACGATGGCACCGTGTTATTGTCGCCATGGTGTTGCAGTGCTTGCAATTCGTGCCAGGTTCGTCGAGTCTCACAAGACCCTGTGGCCGCTCGCGGGAAGTGACATGAACGATGGATCGTGGGCGTCATGTGAACCAGATTATCGAGATCTTACTCAAGGTTCCCAAGGTCTTTGACTGCGGCCACTTGCAGCGGATAGATGCCTTCCCCACACGCAGCCGACAGCAGTTCCGATCTGATTGCAGCAAGTCCATTGGAACATGCCGTCTCCGTTCTGAGCGTATGCGAAACCGTATGGGATCATGACTTTGTCGCCTGCGAGAGAGTTAAGGTCAGTGAGACTGCCGAATAGATTCAAAAATGATGCGCTAACCTGGATGGTAGCTGCATCTCTCCTCACGATTATTGCCAGGTTCGAACTCCATTCTACAGTGCTGACACGTTTCATACATCTTCCGCTTCCGAGAGGATTTTCCAGATAACGGAGCCATTCCCGAATGCGTGAGCATTGGAGCAGGCATCAAGTATGCCGTCGCCAAATCCATGGAACTCTGCTGTGAGTGCACCATCATCCTCAATAACTTCCTCAAAGCCCTCGGCGAAGCCATCTCAATTGCCTCATCGATGTCGTTCGGGTGCCGTTGCTGCATTCCTGCTCCTGAGGCTAGCATTTCGCAGTCGACGCCGTGTCGATGAGGATAGTTCTGCTGGCGTGGTGTCATAACGGCCTTCGGAGAGACTGCTGCACTCCTGTTGTTCACCTCGTACTCCATGTCCATCGCGTAGTCATCGATATACGCTGCCGCGGTTTCTGCTTGCTCTTTCTGATGTGGGTCTACACGTCGAAGCCAGCGAGAGGCCGGAGAGGAGGGGGCATCGCCTGTTGTGTTTCGGTAGCCCATGATTGCTGTTCAATAGGTTCGGAGAAGCTGAATCGCGGTTGTGTTTCAGAAGCTCAACTCAAGAGCTTGTTGGGTGTCGATGATGTGATAACAATGGCTAATGCGATGCTACTTGTAGCAATAGTATGGACCTAGTGAGAACGAGAGTGATGAGCATCAACAATGCTTGCTTATCTGAGGTGTGATAGTGAAGGTCAGGGAACTGGAAACCTTGAACTCCGCGGTGGTCGCGAAGGCAACGCGTCTCCGGGTTGCGAAGCGCGGTTTACCGTTGCGGTTGGCGGAACTCTCGCGTAAATTGAGCTGGAGCTGAGCAGAGCGAACATTTGCCGAAATCAAACCTTAATTGACCAGTCTTCACTTCGAATATGAGCCGAGGGTATTAGGGCTCGAATTGTTGCCTCGAGCGACAGGATGATTGAAGAGTGCTGCTTGTTTGAGCTTGATTAAATAATTGGGAGGATGAATCTACCCTGTGATGTTGGTCAGGTGGATAGCGGTACAATGTCGATGGAGTGACGCCTGTTAGCTCTTCAGACTTGTAGGGATTGTTGGGTCTTGTGGGTCTTGATATACATCAGATACGATATATTCGATGAGTATTGATGTCAAGAGCTTTTCGAGAGGGCGCGGTAAGCGCGATAATTTCTTACGTAGGCGTGGGATGTATGGAGTTGTAACCATCACTGATGACGGAAAGCTTGAAAATTGAGCTTGCTCGCACGAGTGCCCGATGCGCTCGTCTCCGACCTTTCGAGGTCTTCCCAGTGTCTTCGAGGTCGAGCGTCAGCCCTACACCTTGACGGCCGGCTCAGTTGTCCAGAATTGTCCGTTGACGGCATGGCTTGGGCTTCTTTGGAGCTTCACCGGGATACAAAACTTGGCTCCAGCTTTCCTGAAGTCGCTCAGGCTTTGATGGCCTTCCCTTGGCCCATGGATTAAAAAGCTTCTGTGATCCTCATCCAGGACTCACATCAGTACACATCCGACCCCATACATGGCTCTTTCCACATCTCCCTTCACCATATACCAATCCGCCCTCCTTTCCGCGAACTCATACACCTCTTCCGCCGGAAAGATCCCTCGAAATCTCTGAGTATCTGCGATGATCGCAGCCAACTCTTTCGCCTGGGCCTGTGTTTTCGTAGCTTTGCTCCCTCCGCCCAGAATACTCGCTCTCTTTCCCTGCGCATTGGCCGCAAAGTAACTCGCCGGTGGATCGATATGCACGAGAAAGATCCCGCTCAGCTCGCGCAAGGCTTCGTAGTAGGGTATCAGAGGCTTTTGGCGAAGTGTGGATATGAACGAAGCGTAGTGGTTGATGTCGGAGATGAGTCTGATGGCACCGTCCACGGAGATGCGTTGGCGTTTGAAGTGCTTGCAGAGTGCGGTGAAGAGTCGAAGTCCGACTTCTTGGTTGAAGACATCGAGCATATTCTTGTCTGTGCTGCCGACCAGCATACCGGTGTGGCCGGAGACCATGTCAACGACTTGCTTGGCTGTCGTGGATGGTCCGATGTCGACGACGGGTGAGTCGGCGGCAGGGTTAAAATCGGTCGGAATCTGTGTCGTGGCGCAGATGTATTCGACTTCATCCATGAGGACGTCTATTCCTTTGTTGAGTCCTGCAGCAACGCGCTCATCGAGCATTTGTTCAAACTTCTTCTTGTCTTTGACTGCAGGATCTAGGAAGTCATCGCGATCGATGAGCTTTGTGGCGATCAGCTCTTGCGAGTAGAAGACGTCAATCATCTGCTGTATGAGATCGCCGACGTTGACGAGCTCGAGAAACGTCACCAGAGGCTCAACACCGACATGAGCAGTCGATCCCGCAGATACGCCATCGCTCGACTTTGACTCCTCTTTGAACTTGCGCACTTCGCGAGGATTGTATTGACCAAGATGGCCGACAGCCTTGTCAAAGCCGTTCCTAACGTGCCTTGAGCCAAGAATATCGAGCAGGGTGACAAACATGGTGCCACATTGCTTCTTAGCCTCTTCGCCTCGTTCGCCGCCAACCTGAACCATAAGTGCTGTACGTTCGATCGAGGCTTTCGCAATATGCGTCAGGTTGAGCGCGACCTCGATGCTGAACAGCGACTTGATTCCCTCTAATCGCGAGTTAAGGATTGCGGTCTTGGCGGCGAGTTCTGTTGTTGGTGGCTCTTGTGCCGGTGTGCCTGGCCGAAGTGGAGATGCACCAAGGGCAGGAGAAGCAGGCCTCCCTCCAGTGTATGAAGTGTCAACCGAGTTCAAGTCAACTGCAGCAGATGATCGACTTGCCGCATTGGTAGGCTTCGGAGTGGAAGTGCCCGGAAACATATTGACTGGCATCATTACCACTTTCCTGAAAGAGGACAGGAAATCTCGCTTGGCTGCTTGTCGGTTGACGTTGGACATGAAGAATGCTTCAGTCGATGCTTCGTGCTCGGAAAGCTCCTTCTCCCACCGGCTGACCTCTGCTTCTGCCTTGGAGCGGAAGACTTCGAACTCTTCACCGAGATATCGATTCATGTCTTTCTCGAAGCACTTGACCAAGGTTCGCTTAGAAGCTTCTGCAAAGTCTGCTGGTGAAGCTTTGGTTGGCTTGAGGGTAGCCACGAGGCGAAGTGCTTGTCCGAAAGCGCCTGCAACAGCCTTGACATACACCTCGTTGCCGCGATTCAGTGCCTCCCTGAACAGTGTAGCGACGTACTCCAGAATCAACTCTTCACACAGCCGGCGCCAGAAAGGTGTCAGTACATCTACCTCAGGTGGAAACGTTGCATCGATGACCCCCGCTTGCTGGACCATGGCCGCAGCCAAGCCATCAAAGAATCGCTGCGATGGGCTGAGGTCCACATGGCTAGGTGCGCAACCTTCCAAGCAGTCCAGTGGCTGTCCCAAGCGCTTCGTTCGTGCCATGATATCGTGGTTGGAAATGAATGAGTCTATTGCAGCACTGCCACCATTCAGCGTCACAAGCACATGCGCATAGCGATGCATGCGTCCAGTCACATCATCCGCATGGTAGCCTTGCTCGAATTCTTTCAGGACGGCATTTTCGAAGACGCCAATCATAGAGTCAAGCTGCTGCTGGCGCTGTTCCCACCCACTGGCAAGGTCGCATTGGGCAAAGCGTTTGAGATTTCTGAGTATCTGAGCTTGCTGTTCGGGGTCTCGATACAGGCGGAAGATTTTTGCATCTGAGTGGCCCCTGGAGCGTGCGAGGTCCAAGTACAACGGACCTATGGCACCATATACCTTACCAAACTCGTGCCGTGCGTAGCCACGTATTGATCGCACACGTTCGAATATATGCAATGCAGCTTGCGGATCTGCTTGTTGCATGACTTGAGAAGTGGCTGCAGTAGCAGATCCGTTCAATGTCAACTCATCGAAGCCATCCGCAAGCGTCCCTCGCTTTTTCGGCGGTGACTTGGCTGGAGGCTCAATGGACTTCCTGTACCGCTGCTCCTCGACTCCCGCATCGAACATGGTCGTGCGTCGGCCATCACCTGTTGTGCCACTTACACTGCCTGTTCGCCGCGTCTCAGCACTCTGCCTCGCCGCCTGCGCCTCCGTCTGCCTCTTCATGGCTTCTTCCGCGCGCTGTCGGGCCTCCAGCTCGTTCCACGCGCCCATGGCGTGCAGCTTCGATATCCATCGTGTATCATCATACACCATTTCCCGCAGTCTGCGAGAGACGCGCGCGAAGCGACATAGATCTGGCACGGGCAGATAGTCGAGGATCGTCGCTATGAGTTCTGCTGGTAACAGCGGCTTCGACTCGACCAGCTGCGTGGAGCGCAGCGAATTGAGCACATGTCCGCTGGAGCGCGCGTGAGGGCCATCGATCTGGACCTTCTTCAGGGCGTCAAAGGTCGAGGGGTTGCGCGAGTGCCGCTTCGAGGCTGTCGTGGGCGTCGAGCGGCCGCTCATACCGGCGACGTGTGCTGCTGTCCTTCTCGCCCGCAAGAATAGACTTTGGCAGTCTTTCGCCGCGCAATAGACTTTCCCACACGTGCTGTCGTGGCAGGCGTCGATGCGGATCCAAGTGACGTCGGTCCCTATTTTTCTGGCCTGGGTCTGGGTCTGCAGTCTGCAGTGGGCAAGGAAGTGGGAAGCCGACTGTCGCCGACGGCATCGCAACACTGCGTCCGATCTGCAAGCTTCACCCACGCAGCACGCTTTGCTTGATCTGCCCTCTGCGCCGCGATCTGCCTGCGCTCCGCATGCCGCCAGACCAAGGAACAGCGCACGACCGCATTGTCGCTTGCAATCTGTCTTGGGCAGGCCGTTGGGCGACGACGAGTCGGACTGCTACCCAACGCTGCCGGCACTAGACTGCCTCTCCCACCTCGACATCCGTCACAAAAAAGCCTGCGCTCCGCGCGCGAGACCAGCTATCCATGTGCTACACAATGGAGCATCACGAGGTCCAGTCGCACCATTGCGGTGCGCGCCAATGCACACTTAACATGCTCACCGCGCGCGCCGTGTGCCCGGTGGGTGTTGTTCTCGCCCTTTTCCTTCGCTGGCTATTGCCACTCCTCTCGTGCTACACTCGGTCGTGCATTGTTACCATTGGCACATTGCTTAATCAGTAATATCCCCACTCTATCCTGCACAGTCCGGAGACAGCGAGATCGATACCCAAGAACTTCAGGATGTGCTGGCCAACGAAAGTCGACGAATATCGTCCTCCTGCCCCACGGTACGTGAGGACGACGAGGAGATACAGCAGGACGTACTCTCCCTCTCCTCCACCAATGCGCCGCATAGAGAGAACATACGTACGAAGAGCGCCTGAGCCGCTACCTCCTCCGCCTCCGCCTATGAGCCAGCTCCCACCACCACCTCCTCCGCCGCCCATGTCGGTCTATCCTCCTTCTACCAAGGCTCCCTCAGTTCCCCCGCCACCTCCAGCTCCACCTTCGAAGCCGCCATCCAAGGCTCCTTCTGCAGCCCCACCCGCTGAGGATCCGCCGAAGGAGCCATCTCAGGCGCCCTCCAAAGCTCCTTCGAAAGCGCCATCGAAGGCTCCCTCCAAACCTCCCACCGAAGCTCCTTCAAAGGCGCCTTCCAAGCCTCCAACTGAAGCTCCTTCGAAAGCGCCATCTAAGCCACCTACCGAAGCACCCTCCAAGGCCCCGTCCAAACCTCCAACCGAAGCACCTTGTAAGGCTCCTTCAAAGGCACCATCCAAGGCCCCGTCCAAGGCACCCAGCGCTGCACTGTCACAAGCGAAGAGCAAGGCGCCTTCTGCTGCACCAAGTGGGACAAAGGGTAAGGCAGCGAGTAATGCTGGGTCAAGAAAGTCCATATCTAACTACATCGAAGTCGAGAGCGAATCCGGCAGCAGCAGAGCAAGCTCTAGCAGCGGATCCAAGTCTGGACCCAAGTCCCATTACTCTATGCATGAGAAAGAAACCGAAGTACGGCGATACATGCGACCACGAGATGATTGGGAGACATATCGTTATGTTGATGCTCCTCCACCTCCACCTGCTGTTCGAGAGTACAGCAGGAACAGGAGTGTAAGTGGCCGACGAGACTATGGAGGTCCACGGAGCAGCTTTGATCGGGAGCTGAAGATCTCGATCAAGCGATGATGAATCTTGCTGGCATAGGTTGATGCCAGATGAGCGTGGCTCCTTCTCTTTCTCTTCTCTTCCGAGTTTGAGTTTGCTGTCCAAGTGCACGCCTACTTCTTAACGCATACTTCGTATAGCAAAGCGTTCTTACGACAGCGACTCATTTGTGGTTCTGACGGCCGAATTTAATGAGTATATACTATAAAGCACTGTACTTCTCCATCTATACTGAGTCTCTTGCGCGTGTGCACTAGTTGTCGCACCAGTACCACTCGTAAATAGCTCACCAGCAGCAAGTCTCACGTCGAACCCGACATGTGCGACGATCACTTGAAATGATGACCGTGAAGTTGCATGTGATGATGGAGAAGCGATGGCTGACAACGCCACGTGGCTGAGCACCTCTCGATTCCTTCCCTCATCGAAACCTCATCGTCACAGCTTCCGTGCCTCGACTCGCGACCAAATCAGAACTTGCGACATCCGGACACATCCATCACACGCGACACCTTTGGCAACACAAACTAGTCCTATCACGCGATCACCTCGGAATGCAGCAATAAACGAGACCTCGAAAGGAAGCAATGTGCCTGCACGAGAATGGCAATTCGCGTCTTTCTCCGCGATGGACCGCAAAGGGCCATCGCCTTAGCCACCGATTCTCACGTTTTGATCTTCCGACATAGTCCTTCGACTTCCGGACAGCAGACCAAATACGGGTCCTCGACATCCATCTCCGAATCTGGAACACCGCGATGCATTGTCGAATTCTCTCCGTGGGGAGAGCAAGACATGAACGGGTACAGAACCCTATCCTCACTGTCAATCCAAGGAACACTTGGCTTGGTCACTATCAATGGCGACGTCTTCCTTTGTGTTGTGAACGGGAGCTCAAAAGTTGCTGAAGTGAGGCCTGGAGAACGAGTCAACCGGATCCTGAGTGTGGAATTTCACTGCCTAAATTCCAGTCAATACGATCACTTGTTGCACGATCAAGTGAATCCATTCCCTACCGATCATCTCGATGCGGATGGATTTGACCATGGAGGTCATCGTGAACCTCTTCTCGAGCATCCGTGCATGGCTCTGAAGAAATTGCTCTCTGGGGGGACGTTCTACTACTCCGCAGATTTCGACCTAACGAAGAGGATCCAGGATCGACCTGCTGAAGCGAGCACGATTTCTATCGACAGTTTGGATGCCGGTTTTCTTTGGAACACTTACATGATTCAGCCACTTGTCGACTTTCGAAGCAGATTGAGCAGGAGAGAAAAGGACGCGCTGGACGCGAGTAGAATTTTAACGTCTGCAATCAGAGGATTTGCCGGAACTGTTCCTGTACCACCTTCAAGTTCACCTGCGAGGAGGGAAAATCGAGGGCTACCTAGCAACATGACATTGATTTCGAGACTTTCGTGTCGCCGAGCAGGTACGAGATTCAATGCACGCGGTATCGATGATGACGGCAACGTGGCGAATTTTTCTGAGACCGAGACGATCTTCACAACGGATCATCTCTGCTTTTCATACGTCCAATGTCGAGGCAGCGTCCCGCTCTTCTGGGAGCAGGCCTCTGGACTTCCGGGTCAGCAGAAAATTACAGTGACCAGATCCTCCGAGGCGACGCAACCAGCTTTCGACAAGCACATGCAGCGGTTATCCGAGACATACGGCGATATTGTGGTCGTGAATCTGCTCAGCGAGGAGAAGCCACAGGAGCTGCAGTTGACGAGACAGTACATGCATCACATTGACAGCTCTACTCTGAATCACCATACCAAGGGAGCCGAGTCAGAACACAGGCATATCATCCCAGTAAACTACGACTTCCATGCGGAGACGAGGGGACCTAATGGGTACGAGGCCGCAAGCGGGATCAGGAGGTGGATTGAGACTGCTGCTCGCGCGTTCGAGTACTACCTGTCTCAAGACAGTGCAGAGCTCATCAACGAGAATGGCAAGCAACACTCAGTCCTTGGACAGAATGAGATCTTGAAGCAGGCTGGAGTTTTCCGAACGAACTGCTTGGACTGTCTTGATCGCACGAATCTGGTACAGACCATCATTTCGCAGATTGCTTTTGAGATCTTTTTGGAGCAACAAGGCGAGCACAGACCAACTTCGGACTTTTGGGCAAGGCACGGCATGCTGTGGGCTGACAACGGTGATGCGTTATCTAAGATATACGCTGGAACAGGAGCTCTGAAGTCTTCATTCACCAGATCCGGCAAGATGTCGTTGGCGGGTACTCTGGCCGATATCAGGAAATCAGCTCAGAGATTCTACATCAACAACGTGGAAGACAAAGGTCGACAGACGACGATGGATATGCTGCTTGGTCGCTTGGTCGGCCAGACTTCCGTGCATCTGTTCGATCCGATCAATGATTGGGTGATGGGAGAACTGAATCGTAGAGCTCCAGAGTTTACTCATTCAGAAAAGATCAACATCTGGGTTGGGACATTCAATCTAAACGGAAAGACACATGGCATCGAAGAAGATCTCAGCCCGTGGCTGTGTCCCAACGTCGAAGATGAATTCAAGGCTCCAGAAATTGTAGCTGTGGCCTTCCAGGAAATCGTTAATCTCGATGTCAATCAAATCCTTTCAACGGACCCGGTTCGACGCTCGATGTGGGAACAGGCTGTTCGCAAGACACTGAACTACAAAGCCAAGAAACGCGGTCACGAAGAGTATGTGATGCTGAGAGGCGGTCAACTAGTCGGGGCCTCACTTTCTGTCTTTGTCAAAGCCAGTGTTCTGCCAAAGATTCGGAATGTTGAAGGCGCTGTGAAGAAGACCGGCCTCAGTGGTATGGCTGGCAACAAAGGCGCTGTGGCCATTCGCATGGAATTCGCAGACACTTCGATCTGCTTGGTTACTGCCCACTTGGCTGCTGGTTTCGGGAATTACGACGAACGGAATCAGGACTATCGCACAATCGCATCTGGCCTGCGATTCCAGCATAACAGAGCCATTGATGACCACAAGACGGTCATCTGGTTCGGTGACTTCAACTACCGCATTGGCCTGGAGAACGAGAGAGCCAGAGCGCTGATCAAGAAACGAGACTTGGGCCAGCTGTACGAGAATGATCAGCTCAATTTACAAATGGTGCATGGAAAAGCGTTCCCGCATTACTCGGAACAGACGCCCCAATTTCTACCCACGTACAAGTTTAATATCGGTACGGACGAGTACGACACTTCTGACAAGGCCCGAATTCCAGCCTGGTGCGATCGAGTGTTGACCAAGGGCGATAACATCAGACAGCTTTACTACGACTCCGCACCTCTGCGATTTTCCGATCACAGGCCTGTTTGGGCTCTCTTCTCCTGCACTGTTAGTGTCGTGGAACAAGCAAAGAGAGATCAAATCAGCAATCAACTGTACGCCAAGCGTCGGGCGCTTGTTGGCAACCATACCGCAGGAGCGACAGCAGATAGTGGCGATGAGTCTCTCTATGGGTATGAATCGATCGAAGCTGGGCTACCACCTGCCAGCTCTGACAAGAGGAAATGGTGGTTGGACAATGGCATGCCGGCGAGGTCGACAGTGCAGCCTCCTGGTGCAGGCCTTGTTCCGAACCCAGCCCGACCCTCGAATCCCTTTTCCGCTTCGAGTGAACCCGATTGGGTCAAAGTAGAGAAGCCTGGATCGACACCACCTTCGCGGCCTGCGAGCCTGTATAGCAATGCGAGCAGTACCGTGCAAGGCAGTTCGCTTGCCGGCCAACTTCAAGGCGAGATTGTGCCTAGGAAGCTTCCTCCGCCATTGAAGCCCACACCGCCGCCACAGCAGGTGAACAAGCCAGCCAACATCGATGGCACGACAGATACCTTGGCCCGCAGCCAGTCACTGCAGTTCCCACGCAAACCTGCTCCGCCTCCAAAACCATCCAAACCTAATCTTCTGCGAACAACTTCCAACACTTCTTCTACAGCAGCCTCGGTGAAGTCTGTCCCTCCGCTGCCCGAACCCAGACGGGCGAACAATACCCCTACCAACACTACGAGAAGTGTGTTCCCTCCGCCACCGATCAGAGCTAATGGCGATACAGAGAAACGTAGTCAAGCCCCTCTCCCTCCACCGCCTAGGAAGCCTGTGAAGACCACTTCGTGGGGAAGCGATGTGTCGACAACGAGGAAGCCAGTTGGATTATCTGAGAGTCATGAAAAGCCACCTGCGCTGCCTATGAGGAAGCCAACTGCGCCACTTATGGATGACGATGAGGAGGGTGGTGGCTTAAAAGGTTGGGAGCCGTTGAAGCCGACTTGATGATTGATGGGTCGGCATAGAGAGTAGAGGATATGATGTATGAGAAATGAATGAAAGCCTTGGTGAGCGATCTCGTGTCAAATATCGGTGGTCTTCCGTCGTCTCACCAGATCCAAGTCCCGCAGGTGTGACAGCTCACCTAAGAATAATTCGGCACCACTTCTGGTCTCTGTCGTATTAAATTTACCAGCGGCGTGAATAATTTCTTCCTTTCTGCCACATCTCCCCCTCCTGCCGAACCTGCTCCCCAGCCCTTTTTTTTCAAATCTTCCCAACTAACCCATTCCCACCCCTCACACTTCTCCACTTCCAAGTTCTCTGCTTCTTGATTTTCATCTTCTCGTTCAGAACACATGAATATCGTGACATAATGTTTATTTTCCTTTTCCATTATGTCGTTTGTCGCGGTTAGGAATTTTGGAGGTTTGATGCGGAGACCTGTCTCTTCGAGGACTTCACGGATTGCGCAGGAGGTGAAGGTTTCGTTGAATTCGAGGTGGCCGCCTGGGAGGGCGTGGGTTCCGGAGCCGTGGGAGTTCTTGCGGAGGCCGAGGAGGAAGGTGGGGTTTGAGGGGTGGGTTGTGAGGGAAGGGGAGAGGATGAAGACTCCGACTCCGACACGGACGGTAGGAGGAGGGAAAGAGGACATGTCGCTGGGTTTCTTGGTCTGAGCTCGGGGGAGATTGTGTTGATGGCTTGACTTTGGAGATCAGGCTGATGGTGTATGAAGGTTCTCAGATTTTTGATATTCCTTGGAGGCTTGATGTGTTGCTTGAGACGACTGGTCCAGATAGGAATCCGAGCTTGAGATTTTTAGTGGGTTTGTGGTTTTAGTCCTGCGCTGATAGAGTCATAGAGCCCATGTCTACTTGGAGAAGGCGTTCACGGTAGAAAGATCTTCCGCAGCATTTTCTTGGCAATGTAGGTGAGAGGCGACGAGCTGCTTGTATTCATAATTCAAATTGCGATACGAGTAAATGCGAGTCCAAAGTTCATCGTCATTCTGGCAAGCAGTAGGATCTCTCGTATCGACGCTCAAACTCGCTGACATCCTTTATTGATTTCTCACGTATCAAGGCCGTTCATTTCATGCTATCAACAAATCGTTATTTCTCATCCAAAACCATCATCATCATCAATCTCAATCTTTTCTCCTCCCTCAAACCTGTTCTTCCTCCTTAGGCTCGCCAGGAATATGCACAGCAGTAAGCACATCGTCATCTTGCCGCCTCTTCCTAAAGATCATCCTAGCACTTAGTCCATTGGCACAAACACTGTTGTTGATACAGATACTATACCCACAACAGCTTCTCGCATCAAGACAGATCTGTCCGGCCTTGCAATCTGAGTTCCTGCTACAAGTCGGCGAGCTACAAGACGCATCTTGGAAACATGCAGTCTGGGTCTGAGTAACGTCGTAGCCGCAGTAGCAGTTTTGGGAAGGATTGCATTGGCGGTAGGAGCCACAGGTGCCGGGGTTGCTGCAGCCGGTGATTTGGGCTTGTTTGGTGCAGGGGAGGCCGTTGTTGGCTGTGTTGGTGAAGGAGTAGGAGTAGGAGATGTCGTATTCGGAACCTTGGTAGGTGGTTTTGCTTAGGGTGGCGTGGCTGTCTTCCTGTGGGGCGGAGGGTGGTTAGATTGGTTTAAATTAGCGAGGCGGATGGGGAAGGGCTTACCCAAGTTTGTTTGTACATGGCGCAATATTGACCTTGCGGCTGGCGGTTCTTGCTGATCACGTAGGTGTTGAAGAAGCGGCATGGAGCGAATGGGTTGGCATTGGTTTGCGCTGTGCATGCTCTGCAAATGTGACAGTCAGTAAGTTATTCGAAAGTAATATCATACTGAGGAAGATCCCTTACGCGCCGCAACGTCTGGCATCGAATGGCTTGCCATCATTCCAGTACTGGAAGCCAACGAAAGTGCTCTTGTCGTTGCAGTCATTAGGCGCAGAGATGGCACGGCTGCCGAGGAAGTTGGGTCCGGTGTAGCCTTGGACAGTGTCTACAGTTTGGTTGACATAACCATTGCTGCCAGCAATGACGACACGGAAATCTGTACGCCACTGGCCGTCATTGACTGCGTTCCTAGCGGTGACGGGACCTCCCCAGTAGACACACTTGATGAGGGTAGTGGACGGGCTAGATCATGATCAGTACTGTGCTCAGGTCGTTGCTTTGATATGACATACGGGTTGTCGCATGCACCACCCTTGGGCGATGGGTCGATCGAAGGATGACGCTCGAACGCAATGCTGGAGACACATTAGCGCATGAACTAAGTGAGTTGCCAACGAATCGTAACACTGACTTGAAAGCTGCACAGCCATCACGAACATCACACTTCTTGGAGCACTCCACAGCATCATATTTGTCGAGCAAGTCGTAGCCCATGTAGCCAAGAGCGTTGTTCATGGCTTTCAAGTTCTTGAAGGTGTTAGTGTAACCGGCTGGGGTTGGCGCCGCAAGAGCAGCATTGCTGAGATCAGCAAAGTCGAGAAATGTTTCGGGAGTATCTGGGTTTGGGATGGGCCCCTTTCCAGCCCACAGCGGATCGCATGCAGCACGCTTGACTTTGGTCGCTGGCGTTGCCGGATCAGCTTCCTGTTCCGCTGCAGCTTGTTGTTGGATAGCAGCGGCATCGTAGTGAACAGTCTGAGATGGTGCCTGTTAAGTGACATGAGTCAGTTCTTCGGGTCTACGATGCGCCGCTCGCTGATACAGAGATGAACAGCCCGCTGTGACCACACGAGCGTAGTTCAGACTGGCATTCTTACATCTTGCGCAATCGATGGAGTTGGCGGAGCTCCTGCAGCAGCAACAGCAGCGATGTCGAGCTGTGGTTCTGCGGCCGAGACTGTGACCGAAGCTGCAAGAGCAGCTGCCAGATACTTGAACGACATGTCGTTGTCTGGAAGGAGATGGACGAGAGGGCGATGCAGATCTCTTCCAGACTGGTCGAAGGTTCGAACAACGTGGTTTTATACACCCCAGGCATCGGCATCGACGACTCTGGAGCACTATCCCCTCAACACGTGGTCTCCATGTGCATGCTCAGCATGGCTACTTGGAAATTGTCGGCGCTCAAAATGGTGATTGTGGCTGCTGCTGGACGGGCATATTTGGCTGGCTCTATCAGTAGCCCACTGTAGTGTGTACATAGATGCAGCCTCCGGCAAGCATCCTTACTGCCGTGAGTTCCTAGGCACAGCCAGTGGCGGCAGACGAGGAGTGCTATGGCCGATGTAGCCATACATCTTGATCCGACGGGGCTCCAGTGGCGTTCAGCACTCCGAGGTGTAGGTTTCCAATGTGATAGTGCAGCCTGGTGAGGTCATGAGGAGGATGACAGAACTTCATTTCGTGATAGCATGTTTGCTGGCAACATGAGTTGAGGTCTACAGGCTGTCAGAGCTTGGAGGTCTATATCTCGAAAACGAGATCGCTATCGTCAGTACAGTAAACAATTCTGAGGACGCTCAACTATGATATCTCAAGCTTGTGGCCGGTCTTGAGCTAGGAAAGCATCGTGCAGATGTTTACACTTTATCATCAATGCCGCTTGGGAGTGGGTCCGGAAGCAGCCCGGCTGCGATTCATCACAAAGACTGACAGCATATTCACTACCAATCCGCAGTAGGCACTCTGACAGTAACATGTTCAGAAGCAAAGTCGTTTCAGCGGATCCATATCGTACCAGTAGTTGCACACTTCGGCACTTCCATGCCGTTGGACGTCCTGACTAGAGGCGTAAGAACGTCATTGAAGGCTTTCGCAGAACCCAACTTGGTGTTTGACGGCATTCTTTGCGGCACATGCCAGCTCGAAATGGAAGCATAGCTCGAGGCTATATGTGCATTTGGGGAAGAGTAGGCTTGGCGAAGCGCTACTGTGAGCTGTAGTGCGTAGTGGGATAGCCGGATCGAGCCAGTGATGAGCAAGCCGAGCACACGTGCGTGCGCATTCGGGACCCACGAGTCTCGCGCCCAGAGGCTTATGCACGAAATACTGTGTTTCAAAGTCGACGGCTCTGCTTGTGTGCCATATGAGACTTTCCGTCACGCACAGTCGTGCAGTGCGGTACCACGTAGAGTGAAAGCGGTCTGTGATGGATTCGTCGAGGCTCGAGACTACGCCACGTGCGCGCGTTGCTACAGGCTTTGTCGTGAGTTCAGTGTTACGATGGATTGCCAAAGACGTTTGCTCGTATCGCAGACGTGGAAAGCATCGTCGCTAGGTCTCGATTTGAAGCCGGCGGAATTGTGAGAGGGAAAGGTACGCCAGAACAAGCCACTCAGCACCATTCGAGCGGATGCCGTCGACCTCGTCACCACGCATATATCGCATCGCGGCTAAGAGGCAATATGCAGATGATCTCGTAGACGATGTTTTTCGGGAACGGCAAATGCCATCTGCTTCATCAGTAGCTGTAAATATATCTGGTGGCCCGTGAGTCAGTATAGTGATCACAGGTAGTGGTCCTTGCAGTGCGAGTTGCAGCTATCTCCTTGGCGGACCGGTGTTTAACGCATTGCAGTGTAATTCTGTTTTGCGGCGCAGTGTCCGTGGCGTGATTCGAGATGGCCGTGGAGGCACAACACGAGATGGGACTCATGGCAGTCAAGACGAGGCGTGACCACGCACGGTAATCCTTTCTTCTGGACTTGTCGACAGGGAGGCGGGATTGCAGACTCAGTGCGTGCTCCGTATCTGCCATATAGGTGCTGTCCAGAACGCAATCACGCGTGCTGCTATGATCATTAGAATGGTCGTCGTTGATGTTCTTCTGATGGACCAAGATTGAATGCCGCGGTCGTGACCCGGCCTCAGGCATAACTGAAGCACGGTCCCACCTAACCCGACTTCCAGACCCCGTCGCTCTCCAATACCGACACTTCTCCGCCCTCCATTCGAAGATACCGTCCCGCCCGCAATGCTGCCATTGAGATCTCCCTTCGTATCAATATCACACCGCATCGCCTTTACCAACCACGGACATGGCAAGCGATATCTCTGCTACTGATTTGACTTCCCTCTTATGGCCGTCCAATCGATACCACATGATTGGTGCTTTGCTGCACCCTGACCCCGGCTCGAGGGAAGCCTTTCTGCAATCGGGCATGGAAACCAGCTCCATCATTGCCCCACATTCACGTTGACGCGGAGGGCGCGTCAAGCTACTTCGTGCAGGTTGAAATATATCCCGGAGACCTGTCGCGAGAATGATCGCGTGTGTATTTTCGCTGCCTTTCTTTGAGAATTTCAAGAATCTTCACAATGGCGTCGGGTAACACTTCATATCTCATCGTCGGAGCTGGCGTCTTCGGAATTTCCACATCGTATCATCTGATTAAGAAGTATCCTAATGCTTCAATCACTGTCGTGGATCGCGATGCGTGGGATGCGGACAGCAGAGTAGCAGCTTCGTGGGACTGGAACAAAGTTGTCCGAGCAGACTACGACGACATCCTCTACTGCAGACTGGCGCTTGAGGCACAAGACATCTTCAATTCAGAGGAACTCTTCAAGCCATTCTTCCACCAGACTGGAATCTGGTGGGCATGCAGAAGCGACTATGCCCAAGACGTGCTCAACAACTACAAAAAGCTAGGGCGAAAGGCCGACCTCAAGGCCATTACCATTTCGGAGGCAAAGGAGCTGTTTGGTGGTCTCTTCAATGAGGCAGACTACGATGGGGTGAAGGAGGTCCTTCTCAACAAGACGAGTGGCTGGGCAGAAGCTGGCGACTGTCTTCAAGCAGTCACAAAGAAGTCCATCGAGCTTGGCGTCAAGTACGTCGTTGGAGAAGTGCAGACTCTGCAGTTTGGCAAGAATGGACAGTGCAGCGGTGTGAGGTTATCAAATGGTCAGTCTCTGACTGCTACGCATACAATTCTGAGTACTGGAGCATTCACATCAAAGCTTCTCGAGTGGAGTGCGCAAAGCAGTGGCAACAATGAACTGCGTGCTGGCGACAGGATTCTCGCAGCTGGTATTACTACTGGAATGACCACACTTAATGACAAGGACTATGAGAGTTTCAAAGATATGCCAGTGGGCGTACAAGGATACACCGCAGCGACTGGACCTTTTATCGGTAGCCTCCCGCCAACCAAGGGCCGAGAACTCAAGTGGTGGGGTCAGACAATCTTCAGCAACAACACTGAAGTCTTACCGGGACGCTTCATCTCTGCCCCTCCAGCGAAGTCAGATTACGCTCAGTGGGATACTTCGAAGCGCATGAAGCAGGACATTGACTATGCCAACAACGTTTTCTACGGAAAGAAGGGCGCCAACTGGAAGTTTGACAAGTATCGTGTGTGCTGGTATGTGCTTCCTGAGACACTTTCTGACTTGACTGTAACTTGCTGATCGACTTACAGGGACGCATTCACGACCTCCGCCGACTTCATCATCTCCCCTCACAGCGGCGCCAAAGGCCTATTCGTCGCTACATGTGGTAACTTCCACGGGTGGAAGTTCTTCCCTGTCTTGGGCAAATATATTGTGCAGATGCTCGAAGGGCAACTAGAGCCTGAGCTGAAAGAGAAGTGGGCATGGGATCGCGAACGACCAGACCCTTCATTGAACCCAGACTGGCCACGCGCTGAGTACAAGACGCTGTTGGATCCTGTGAGGACATCGAAGCTTTAGATCACAACTGCTTGCTATTGAGCGTTTGGGAACCACATGGACACACATGAGCTCGGCATTTTACGGCGATGGCGTTGATGGGTTTCATCATGAATAATGTGTTTGATGACTAGCATAGAACAGGAGCGGTATAGTCATATTCCGTACTTCGATGCTTTATGTTCCTCCCATGAATCCTCACATCGACGCCCGGGAAATAGTTTTAGTTCCTCTACGCCGATATCGGTATCTTGGCGGCTACGAACACGGCGCGTCTCCAATCATTGACGCGTTACCCGTGATTCGACCATGATCTCTCCCAAACGTAACTCTTCCCGAGCATTGCCTTTCCTGTCGGCCTCATGGTGTTGTGTCCGATCTGTAGCAAGCCGGTCAAGGAATTCGATATCAACAGACACCTCGATTCAAACTGCTCTTCATTCCTCGAAGGCGAATCCCCACCAGCGACACAGGCGCCTTCGGCAACGCAAGCCAATGGAGCAAAGGCGAAGAGTGGCAAGGCAGCGGCCTTCTTCACACCCGCGGCGAAGAAAAGTGTGACTCTGCGGGCAGATGAGGTAGCATCCTCGTCGCCGGCTGCACCAACACCGATCTCGAAACCTGCTATACTACCATCGAGTACCGCTCCAGTCAAGCGACCGCGAGAAGAGGATGATGAAGTGCCTTTGGGATTGCAGAACAAGGCAGAGGGAGTCGCACCTCCTGCGAAGAAAGCGAAAGACGCACATAAACCACTGGCAGAGCGCATGCGACCGCAGAGTCTGGACGAAGTGGCAGGGCAAGAGCTCGTAGGACCACATGGAGTACTGCGCAACCTGATAGTATCAGATCGCGTACCATCTATGATATTATGGGGAGGGCCAGGCACAGGAAAGACAACAATCGCAAGGCTCATAGCACAAACAGCAGGGACAAGATTCGTGGAAATCAACAGCACATCAAGCGGCGTGGCAGAATGCAAGAAGCTATTTGCAGAAGCGAAGAATGAGATGGGGCTTACGGGGCGGAAGACTATCATATTCTGCGATGAGATCCATCGGTTCAGTAAGAGTCAACAAGATGTCTTTTTGGGGCCGGTCGAAGCGGGCCAGGTCACATTGATTGGAGCAACGACGGAGAACCCGAGTTTCAAGGTCGTCAATGCGCTGTTGAGCAGGTGTCGGACTTTCACACTATCGAAACTATCGGATGAGGATATTTTCGGCATTCTGAAGCGGGCGTTGTTGCGGGAAGTACCTGGACTACCAACTCCGTCTCCGAGTCCGTCTGCGGAGGAAGATTCGGAGTTGGCGAACACCGCGCCCAACAGTTTCCAGCTACTCACGGAGGATGATTATGCACTTGTACGATACCTTGCGGCGTTCGCAGACGGGGATGCACGGACGGGACTGAACCTTCTGGAACTCGCGTTGGATCTCTGCCAGAAGCCCGGCACGACTACCGATGATATCAAGAAAAGTCTCACACAAACACTCGTCTACGACCGGGCTGGAGATCAACACTACGACACAATCTCAGCTTTTCACAAATCGGTGCGCGGGGGTAATGCCGATGCAACGCTCTACTATCTCGCCCGCATGCTACAGTCAGGAGAAGATCCCTTATACATTGCCCGACGAATGGTAGTCATCGCAAGCGAAGATGTTGGACTCGCAGACAACACGATGCTCTCCCTCGCGACAGCAACATATTCCGCAGCCGAAAAGATCGGAATGCCCGAATGTCGCATCAACCTTGCCCACTGCGCCGTAGCACTAGCTATGTCACCGAAATCAACGCGAGCATATCGGGGCTTGAACGCCGCATACAAGGCGTTGAACGAGCCCGGTATTGCGGGGTTGCCTGTTCCGATACACTTGCGAAATGCCCCGACTAAGTTGATGAAGGAACTGGGATATGGCAAAGAATATAAGTATAATCCGGATTATGTGGATGGAAGGGTCGTGCAGGATTATTTACCGGATAAGCTGGAAGGGAGAGTGTTTCTTCAGTCGAGGGATCTCGGGGAGAAGGTTGATCCGGAGGTTGTGGAGATGGACGAGCAGATAAAAATGGCGGAGGAGCATGGGCATGAGGGTGGAGAGGAGATTTTGTTGGGGCCTGATGGGGATTGAAAGTCTCTGGGAGTTTCGAAAAGAGAAAGTATTGCAGCACAATTTGTTGCATTGACCTCGCAGTCGGGCTTGGCATATCCCGCCGTTCGCATTGCTTCCATGAGCTGGACACACATGCCCGGATACCAAGTTTTATGAGGGAATTCAAGCCGGAGACTGATGCCGCTACACCGTCGTTCAAAGGAGTCCTTCGAGCGGAGCGCCAGCCTGCATTGGACGAAGCTCACAGGGCAAATCATGTCGTCCCTTCCAGGAGACTTTCTACATCGGGAAGATCGAGGACGCGCTCGAAGGCGTGGCCCATTTCTGCACTAAGAGGAAAGACCATGCCAACTCTTCCCGTGCCAGAGCTGAAAATCACACTTGAAGTCACCGCCAGATTTGAAGATGAAAGCATTGAATAATCTCTGAGAAGCGCATTAGGCTACATATCGCACGCACCATCAAGTCGTCCAGACCGACCATCCTGCTCAAGGCAGACCAGGCAAAAGACTCTTAGTATCTTTGTCACTCCTCAAGACTCTACCCCGAGTCGCACCCTTCGGCAAGGTTGACTCCTTGTTTGGCGTCTTCGTCCTTGGCTTCGTCACCTTATTAGGCGCCTTCTTACCCGGTCGCTCCCTCTCCACCCTCTTCCTCCTCTCCTCCTTAGCCTTCTCCCTTTTCTCTTTCGCAGCCTTCTCCCATTTCTCCTTCGCAACCTTCTCTCTCTTCTCCTTCGCAGCCTTCTTCCTCTCCTGCTGAGCCTTCTCCCTTTTCTCCCTCGCAGCCTTCCTCTTCTCCTGCTCAGCCTTCAGCTCTTTGTATCTCCTGCCGGTACCGCATTTTTGGGCCGCGCGCGCGAGCGTTCCTTTGAGGATCGGCTGGTCTGTCTCCTCTCTCTTCGTCGGATTTCATGGACCGGAAACCGCGGGGAATGGCGGTTTTGGTCATCGTGAAGGCAGGAGGTAATTTTGTTTTACAGTAGAGAGGTGTGATGGGCGCAAGAATGGCGTTGGATGCGGGTATTCTCGAAAGAGCTTGAAGGTCGGGCTACATCCTTGCTAGCACTTATGGATTGTTCAGAGCTGGAAGCTTTCTTTTGTTTCTCGTCCGCATGCGGAGTGGCATTGTATGAGATATGGCATTCTCTTTGTCATCTCTTGACCTACACTTTTCGCTGCTTGGGAATTGAAGAGGAACAAAGCAATGAACTTCGGACTCAATTGGTCAATGGCCGAGAGAACCCTATTGCTATGGAACAATAAGCTGCAAGAAGACTGGCGAGATGGTGACAGAGTCCATGAAGTCGAGTGCCAGTGACTCGTGCATCTTCGTAGATTTGGCCTGAGCTGGTGCTCCCTTTGTCTCTGGTTCTGGCTTGAGCTTTCGGAGCTTGGGTGGCAGGATGCCGCTTGGAGGATTTCTGATGATGACTTTCTAATCATCAAAGTGCTCGCGGCAGGCCTTAGAACGGGTTTGGTAGAGGGATCTGGCTCACGTCGCTCCAAGTGTAAATACTTCACCGCAAGTTCACATATAAGCTTGACCATATGTCTTAAGCTTGTCATGCTCAGAGCCACGCATTCTCAGGTCTCAGGATGTTGGATTGCTGATGGTGCTGAAAGTGCGTTTGCTCGATTCGGTCGGTGACCATCGCTCCAGTGATGTTGAACTTGTACATTTCCAAGGACATGCGATGTGAGCAGCATGCTGGACAGAGCCCCAGGTCTTGTCTATGTTTGTCCAATGCTTTATTAATGTGAGATTTGATTGAAAAGCAGGCCCTGATGTGCAATGATGATCTTGCAGGTACAAAGTACACATCCTCTGAGCTGGTCTGTGCTTCGTCATCGTGGCTGCATTTGGTCACGATAGCGCTGCCTTTGACTCACGGAGCCATTTTCGCAACTGCTCACCTTTAACAGCAGAGCTTCCATGGAGCACGAGCGGTGTATTGGCGGTTGCAGGTTCAATCGGAGATGCAGCTGTCATTTTCGGCGCGTGAACAAACTCCGTTGAGACGCGGAGTTCCTAAAAATCACGGCATGTGACATCGGCTGACAATTAGTCAGCTAGCGCGCCCTAGCGTGTCAGTGTACGGTTGCCGCAACCGCTTTTCACGCCCTTCTGTCAAACTTTGTTCTGACGATATACCTGTACGTTTAGTCAAGGCGAGCCACACTCTGTTGAACACGCCTTTCGAAGTAAATGTTGCTCTGCAATGCGCGGGACTCACCATAAGCGAGAGTAGAGTCATACTGGGATTGCGCAGGTTTGTGGTATAAAATGGTCGTTTTCCATCCTGTTTGTGTAGTATCATCAGCATCAGAATCAACTCAATACTCTTAGATCTCACATTGAGAACAGATCTTGCGCGACAACGAAGCAAGCAAACAGCTCCACCATCTTTACACCTCTTCCAAAACAACCAAACACTATCACAATGGCAGCAGCAACAAGCTTCTTCCTCGCCTCTGAGGCCACTCCAGGTAGCCGCAAATACATGAGCTCGTCCAACAGCACATCGCGATCATCTTCCTACAATGCATCCATCCAAGAAGAGTCGGCTGCTCCTCGCAAGAATCAGACCCTCGACAGCATCTCCGAAACCGGCTCCTTCATCTCCATGGACAAATTTATGAACGAGCAAGCCAAGTCTGGCAGTTCATCGAGGCGACAAGCAGTGTCGAACAAGCTCCGCGAATGGCGCTCTGAGTCCCATGCCACTTGGAAGAGGGTTCAGCCATACTATGAGGACTTCAAGTACTGGGTAATGATGGGACCACACTAGATGATGGATCTTGTTTGATTGAAGTGTTTATTGGAGGTCGATGACTTTGTTTTCGAGTTTGGGCTGTATACTTCCGGACTTGATAAGCGCTGGAGTTCGGACATGCACTAGAGTTTCTTTTGCAAGGTGTTTTATACGCCTTTCGAGATACCAGTAGACGAGTAATGAGATAATCTTGAACTTCTTTCGGTGTCTGTGGTTCAATTTCACATCTTGCGGGGATTGTTGTAGACATAATTTCGCACACGTTAAGACGCAACGCGACGGGTCTGTTATATGCCTTAGGCACTCACCTAATCCTAGTTTCCTCTCGACACCCCGTGCGACTGCACTTCTCCCAATACCATACTCACACTCGTCAACTTGGAACACTCAGCTTTCCTTCTCCATCAAGAGTAACACAATACCAAGGGGTCTAGACTGTAATCTTTGTCACATGCGGTCTGGCGATGCATTGCGCAGGTGCCTACGACCACGATCACAGGCACAGCCATTGCAAACTGTCATGCCTTTGCCATCAGCGGGTTCGATCGAGCAGACAGGCCACTTCTCATGACCATGGCAGCTTCGGTCACTGACATCGACTACTCGTGATATCCTCGCCAAGCAGTATGGACTCATATGATAGCCAAGCGGTGCCTGACATGTGTCTCTCGAAGCACGTGGAACTAGTGCTCCACCACTCGAGCTACGCTGTTCCCCTAGCTTTGTCTGGAGTAGTGCGAAGTCTGGACCTCAATACGGACAGAATCAGAATTAATGTGTGGTGAAGAAGTCAATGGAAGTCCTGTCTGTGCAATCGTGGAGCCTTTCAAGGATAATCTCGAGAGCTACCTTGGTTGCGTGACCATGCTCAAAGTGGTGAGGCAAACAGCGAATGACATGAGAGCTTCCAGGTTGACCTGCCAGTATGATACCTGGCTGTGATCAAAGTCGTAGGCTGCTGACTGTAAATTGTTTGTCTCATCGTAAGATTAACCAGTATATCTCTCTGCTCCCGGCTGCTGATTTTTTGATTTCATTTCCACACATCCAACAGCATCGAACAGCACAAGCCCCTTTGGACAAGCACATTGATCAAGCCTACTTCGGCATCTACTGTTGCTACTTGCAATCACAGGCCTCTTTGGACAAGCGCATCAGTCAAGCTTATCTCGGACTCTACCACTGCTGCTCGAAAATTCAACCTCCTTTGGACAAGCTTTTAATCAAGGCTACTTGCACCCAGATATTAAGTCTGCAACGACGACCTCGTCTCTTCATCAGCACCCGTTACTGTTGAGCCGACATGCGTTCGACACTTCTGTTGGCTTTCTACGCCAGCGCTGTGGTGTGCTTGCCACATGCAGTCGCTTCGATCGACGGTGCAGTCCAAAGCAATACGACCCACAAGATTCTGCTACGCTCGCCGATGGATCCGGTAGGCGGAAGTGTAAGCGGAAGTGTCAGTGGAAGCGGGCAAGGTACAGGAAAAGGCAAGCATCCCGCGAGCCAAGGTGAATGTCAGGGCAGTCCGAAGCGAGTCAAGCCAGATGTCGACTTTTATGATGAGACTTGCTTCAGAGCTGCGGTGGTAGAGAATCTCTTATGGTACACGACAGAAGACGCCATGCAAACGTACAATCATGACTACTCCAGGGTCTGGGATTTCTTCAAGTTGCGTAGGGCAGGACGGCAGCCCACTAACACGGCCGGAGATATGAACAGACTTTGTCCCGAGTTGGAAGGGCTTAAACCAGACCCAGTAACATTAGGGGGCGGTTCCGGCAGTTTGAATTACAAACAACGGGGCAACCCAGTTACGAGCATGCACACGCCGGGCCAGAGTGATTGGGAGACACACTCAAGCCAGGTCCAACCCCACGGCTCTTATGCCAATTCTTACAGTCGCTCTAGCAAAGCTTTTGGTAAGTGTCAGTCCACCGGCGGTCGAAAATACCGCGTTACTGACAAGATCCAGTGATATCATCGGCGGAAGGTCAATCTTGGAATAACGGCATACCATCATCGCGAATCCCGGCACAACACGAGGACACGGTTCGCTGGGCAGACATAGCTTACTACGACTGGGCTGTGGATAGCATGTATTATAAAGGAGTGAAATACGCAACTCGGCCAAATCCACAAGTTAAACAACAGAAAGTGCCCACACCGACTTGGTTCTTGATACAATCAGCTGCAACCTCGGCGGACACAAAGACTATCACCGACTATTGTCTTGGTTTTTTTGGCATCAACGAACTGCCCGTCTGGCCCAACATCATAACATTTCCGACCGGGACATATTGCCACAAAATGCTCCTGGGCACAGCAAGCTCTGCAGAGGTTGCTCAGTTTCTGATCTCACGCCGTGAGCTATTGGGCCACCAAGTGCTCCTATCAGTCACGGTCTATGCCACAAGTGACGATAAGAAGCAAGACGCCCCGAACTTACTGTGGCAGACGGCGAACTTCGAGCCTCAATTCGATCGCATAAGGCAGGTAAACGGCGCTGTGGACTTCCCAGAGACGCCTGATGGGTTTCCACATATGCTCAAGCCGCATCCCGGTGGGCAGGGAGCCTAGAGAGCTGGTCAGTAGGAATGTTCAGTCACAATTGGTAGCGATGAAATTTGGCGCGATTTGGAACAAGGATTCTGGTTTACTATATTGATATACTATCAAGCATGTAAGATACAATCACTTCTCATATGGATGTAAAATGCTGACTCCCCGTTTAGAACTCAACTGGAGTACAGTGCGGTGTTGCTGCAACAGGAGTTCTTGGTCAGGCAAACCAATCTGGTGACCGCATTACAGTGTGGCTGCGGTTCAAGCCGGAGAATGATGGAGCGACGGGTCAATTTCTGTATTTGCGATACACGTGTAGCACAATAATCTATGGTCTTATCATACCCAGATGTCAAACTTCGTGATATTGATGAACACAATGTACTCCCGAATAGCACTGGGTCATCCGGAGCCATTGAGGGCGTAGCAAGTGGTAATGGCGGAAAAGGTCGCCTGAGTAAGATCCCAGAGGTTCATAGTCGCTTACGCTGGCGTGAAGCAACCCAACGATACTGATGAGGTGCGAAGTTGTGTTTCTGTTCCATCGAGGCTCAGTCCAGCCGCCAAATGTGATGAAGATGGCACTATGTAATGCGCAGATAGGCAGAGCGAGGGGCACTGTAGCTCTATGTAGTAAGTGTGAGATCCGGTGGATTTTCATACTCATGTGCAAGTACTCTTGGTTCTCGGGAATGCTAGAACCAAAAGTCGCGAATCAACTCTGAATCATCAAAGGACTACCAGGCAGCCAAGGCCAGATGGTGACAGATCCTGAGGAGACCGAGGTCGATGTGAATTTACTTCAGCTGGGGCATACAGTGGAGTGAACTCCGATATAACTCATTTCTTCTCCGATAGCTCAAATACTCACTCCCCTCTAGCCTGGCCCAAGGTAGGTATGCGCTGCAGGGAAGTTATAGAAACATGATCGAGTTCGTTGTTTCGCTTCATGTAAGATTCATGCCGCTGAGGCTTCTCGAAGACTTCACTATCTTCTGCCAACGACTTCCGGCACGGTTAGCATGGCACACCAAGACAAGTAAATCTCGTGTGGCGATTGCGTGACGGCTACTCAAGCATTGCGGCTATTATACGTCCATAATTTTCGCCCCAGTATAGCGGCTTACATCATCTGTGTGGAATTCGTTGGGCACTTGAGTGGTACCGCTAGGCGATGTTCTGATCATACTGCGCCAGAGAACTTGGAGGTGTTACCCAGCGGCCATTCGAAGACGATGCGTAGGCCAGTCCAGTAGTACAGCTAGACTATGTCGGTAGTATCTGCTGTTTACAGTTTCACGGTGCTCGCGTGGAGTCCAATAGCTATGAGGCGATGACCTTCATTGGCCAGCTAGTAATTTTGTCAAGCATTAAGCCATGTAACACTTGTTCGGCCTATAGATATTAGTCGCTAGGGTGGCACGGCTAGGCTATGCCCTCGTACTTGCAGAACGTTCGGTCGACAAATCTCGTCCTATCATCTCACGTCTTCCGATGATAATCGATGACGGTAAAGCAGAACGGCAGACGAAGAATGTCGTACTGTTTGTCAGCAGTTCCACAATCCTTTGAGACAGACGAGCGATAGGGCTAGAGAGAAGCACAACTAGTGCATGATCGTGGAGTAGCAGGCTCGCACAAGAGGATGGACTTTGCTTGTGGTACAGCTGACGCGAATGGTAGCACTAATACGCCGCACTGTCTGCCAACAATTCCCGAGATGTGTAGAGAAGACCCGTAGTATAATATGAACCGATGACAGCCGATAAAAGCGCACAGTGAGGAGCTTAACGTTGCTGGGCAATGCTAAGATCAGACTGTCACGCGTTCTGATGTATCGTTGCTGCGTTTGCCCGGGTTGTTGTGACAACCATGAACGGTATTGACCATAGTGTTTGATGCATTGGTCACTTGGGCAGTACAGCTATGCTATGTCCGTTGTTCCTTCGCCGCCGAATGTCGCAGATGTCTTTGCGGCATCACCCGATGGCCAGTCAGTGTCAAGAAGCGCGAATCGCAGCTGACGTGATCAGGAGTACGGCATGGTCGTGCGATCCGTTCAAAGATGGCTTCTCAACAGACCACTGGCAGGTTCAATGGTACAGCTGTGCTACATCCTGGTTGTTCGGTTACAAGTCATCTGGACACGCTGTCCGAATTACTTGCAATATTCATTGTAAGAGGGTGACATTCGTCGGTAGGCTCAGAGACTCACAACTTCCCTTACAATGTTACAATGAAGACTGGCTGTTCAGAACTGGCCACATAAGCGATGCATTTAGCCTCTGTCTGCAAACGCCGATGGTATGTCGTTGCATGGCGTTCCTTTCGACAGAAATGGTCTTCTGGAGACGATGAGCGCGGGTTGCGGCCGGAAACACGTTAGCAGGAAGAGTTTCTACTTATTGCAAATAATGTCATAAGTGTGGAGCAAATACCTGCCATGAGACCAGAGGTAAGTACAACTAGTGGATGAATGCGAAGAAGTAATAGAAATGCCGCCAGTGAAGTCTCCTGATGTGTAGTGTTATGAGACTATCTTGGGGTCTGAAGTATCGTTGCTGCCGGAGTCGTTCTCAAAATGCTGGATCAAGTTGACCAGAGTGTGCAGTTGACTAGACAGCTGGCGCTTTGAACCATCCATCTTCTGCCGAGCGATTCTCTTGATTCTTGTCTCCGCGATAGAAGCCTTCGAAGACAGAGCGTGTCCTCAACGTCTTTGAGATCTGTTCATAAGTGTGGAGCGAGTCACAAGGGTTCAGTAGTAATCAGTGATCAGGCGAGGAGGCCAGGAAAAGGCAGAATTGGTATATTTCTGACCAGACTTTCATTCTGGCAACGTGAGATCGACTGCTAACATATGAGCGTGCCAGCACACGCCCGCGATATCTTGGTCAATGTTTGGCACATCAGGTGGGCCGGAGCAGATGCAGCAAGATGCCAGGGCGTGCACTGCGCCTGCGTGGTAAAGACGCGCTGTTGATCAATGTGCTCGAATCTCGAGGGTGTCAAAAGAGAGGCAAAGGCTCTACTTGGATCTTCGATTTTCATTGCAAGCAACGCATCGAATTGCTCGAAATGCCTCGCATAACGCTCTGGAAACTTGCCATGAGCACCCTGGCCCTCTTGTCTCCTTGCATCGGTGCCTGCAGACCGGTCATCATCGTTCAACAGTCAGGGCCAAGACAGAGATAAAGGGAAAGGCAGAGCAGGACCAGAGCAAGCCCCGGACAGATCAGGAAGCAGTGGCAAGGCTGATGCCGGATCGTCTATCAGTGACTGCGTTCGCCCTCCGGGACTCGCTCTGCTCTTGCAGAGCCATGTGCCGGCGAACAAAGTCACGTAAGAACTCGTAGCCTACTACGAATGTCAAAGTCGATGGGTCTACAACCTTGTGCATGAGCCAGCAGCCGCGAAGCTCGACATCTTCCAAAGTCGTTTCGAGCTCGATCATCTCAGGAATTTTCGAAAGGCAGGATGGAGCGACAAAGTCGAAGCAAGTTACAGTATTTTAGGCTTCCTGCAATTGACCCCAGGCCTGAAAGGTCTCGTTGGCGTGGAAGGCTTCACAGCAGCCAAGGACAGCCTCGATTTGCAGCATCCGGACCAGTGGATTCATGTGGGCTCTTCTAGTGAAATTGCGTCGAGAGAGAAGAGATGGTACATGAATCTGCTAAGCGGGCAACATCGGTGAATCAGTAAGTACTCCGAGGTCCTTGTGGTAATCATACGCAATGGCACGCGGCTGACCGATCATTTTTAAGTCTCTAAGATGGGCAGAAGTCAATCAATTGCTGTCACTGAGCCAGAGACAGCCAAGGTGCAAGCAGAAGACCGTCTCAGACGTTGGGCAGACGTGACGTTCCTACAATATGGCCAACACTGGGCAAATGGCAAGTTTGGGACAGCCGACGCAGACTTCTTGAAGCCGTTGCCCAATCCCTCAAAGCCCAGTGACAAGCCAGTCCCAAATTGGATCCTAATCAACGATATTGAAGAGAAGGTCAGAGACATGAATGCGATGCTCGAATACTGCCTGCAGATCCTGTACAAGCAGCAACTCCAGGCTTGGCCAGGCGTCACGTTTCCCGTAGGATCACTGTGTTACTACTACCTTCTCGGTACAGGCTCGGGCTTGGAAGTTGCCATGTTCTTCATCCGTCATCGACCGATTATAGGTCCGGCTGCTCTTGGCTCAGTTACAGTCTTCAAGGATAACAATGGAAAGACGAATCTTCTGTGGTGGGCGACAAACGATGCGAATGACCTCCAGAGGCTGGGAGCTGCGAGAAAGTCCAATTCAGCAAGTGACCGCACTGCGCTAGTAGCGAACATGTGGTCAGCTGTGTGGCTAATGCCGATGAAGCCAGCATACCAAAAGTAGGATCCCGAATACCTGATTCAGTCTGAGCCAGTAAGCAGCCTGGTATGCAGGAGAGTCGATCTCTGGGGTCGTTCGTGGGTCCTGCTATTTGCCAATCATTTCCGGAGTTTTTGTCAGGGATGGACGGCTCAATTCGATGGGCTGGGTTCGGCATTGCGTATCGGTGGTCTCCTTGATTTCCCCTCGTGCGTTCGAGACTTTGGTGGAGCGGCTTCAGGTTGCGGCTTCAGGTTGCGGCGTGCTGAGCATGTCTGTGCTGCCATAACAATCATCTCATGTGACCAAGTCAAGCTTGCAGAGGCTGCGACTCTAACTCAGAGGGCCTGCAGCATCATATATTCAAACCACAAGATCAACCAAACCATCCTTTTCCTTCTTTTCGTTTCTGTTGTGCGCGTACTTCCATCTGTTGTATCACAGTCAGTATCCACAGCATAACCGATACTTGTTCACTGCCACCTACCCATTCGGATAAAGAGCGTGCTGTCAATCTCTTTGAAAGCCCGTTGATGGACATGAAGCAAATCAACGAGGGCAAATAGAAGACAGACTATCGTGAGGCAGAGCCGGAAATGACAGTATCAGAATAGATGATGACCGAACTTTCGTTCCGGCGACGTGAGAAAGAATGCTGACACACGAGCCTGCCGACGTGCGGTCGCAGCATCTTGGGCGATGTCTCCCACATCAGGCGGCCTGAAACAAATACAGCAAGATATTAGCACGCGACCTGGACTCGAGTGGAGTAGAATGTGTTGCAAGCTCATGTGCCAGGTCCTCGAGGGCACCAAAGCCTACTTGAACGCCTTGTTGCCACGTTCGACTGTACAATCTCGCAGCAACAGCAGACTTACCACAACAGCAAACACCATGCTCGGGAATATCGCCATCAGCATTCTCCTGCTGCCGCTTTGCACTGGCGCGCCAACAGACTCGAAGAGATGGCCACATTCCACTGGCCCAGTGGACAATCATGAAGCAGACACACCTCCACTTATACACCACTATATGCATCAAGGCGCGTCCCTGATGAGGATCATGAGCGAAGACGATGCTCGGTGTCTCGAGGTGTATTTAAGTCCTTTCAAGGTTAGCGACCTTCATTACAAAACAGTCGGAGGATGGGCGAGTCTCAACCACGGTCAAGACGGTCTGGGTGTGCTTCAGCAGGCGATGCCCGAACTTGAGGGTCTCGCTGGTGTGCAGGCATTTGAGTCGTCGGCTTCGAAAGTGAATTGGGCTGATGAAGAGCTTTGGATCGACGAAACCATGTCGCTTGCCCTCCCGAGCGGAAAATTCCAGTATCGAAACCTGATGAGTGGATCGAATGGGTTTATCAGTGAGCTCCTTTGCTTTTGAACAACACGCCGTCTTTGGCTGACATTTCCTAGTATCAATTTTGTCTCAGAGTGCAAAGATCGCGATACCGGATTGGCTTGCTGCAGACACGAAAAAAGAAAGCAGGTTGAGGCGGTGGTCCGATGTAATGTTCTTCGAGTACGGCGTCGCTATGGCCGGTGGCGATTTCGGCAAAACCTACAAAGATTTCCTAGAGCCAGCTCCCGAGGGCGTTATTCCTATTCATAAGGAGGGAGCACCCACGTGGTTCCTGCAGCACGACATTGGAGTAGCCAAAGATGTTTCAGTGGTAATCGAATTTTGCCTGGGAACTCATCACCAATGGAAACTCACAAGCTGGCCGGGAGTAACGTTTCCCATAGGCTCGTTGTGCTATACTGCTCTCCTTGGAACCGAGACAACTACGGAGATTGCCATGTTTCTCATCAGATATCGAACGACGATAGGTCGCGGGCTTTTGGGCTCGGTCACAGCGTTCAAGGACAAAGCTGGCAAGGCCAACTTGTTGTGGTGGGCAGCATACGACGATGCGACTGTTGAAAAGCTCTGGCCGGACATTGGCACAGAGAATGCAAAAGCTGACGACGCTGCCGGAAAGTTTGACACACCTGCTAGTAGGTTCCCGCATCCGCTCAGTCCTGTCCGTCGCTAGGGCAGGAATTGTTCAAGGATCAATAATGCCGGAATCCAGGCAGTGGCGTCAACAAGATTGTGCGGAAAGCTGATTGTGTGCTTATCCCCTGTTGTTTTGGATGGCTTCTTTGAGTGTGAAGGAGTTTGCTGCCAGTCTTGTAGCAAATGCGGTGGATAGTTTTGGTTTAACTTTTCATGCGAGCTGGTCGTACAACGACAACACAGCGTCAGTCTGCTTCCTTGGCTACGCGAAACATTTCGAGGGCTTCGCGAGCTCTACTGAGATCAGCTGAAGTCATAGAAGCACCAGCCTCTCGAAGTAGACAGAGACCAGCATCTCAGATTACAATGCGATTGGTCACCCGAACCACCCTTTTCCTTCCTTTCGTTTCTGTTCTGCGCGCTCTTCCATCTATCGTCATTCAGTCAGCTTGCACAGTCTCATTGAGTTTCCAGTAAGCTAGCACTAACCCATTGCTTCTTACACTGCTTGTATGCACTACAACATGCGTCAGCCACCATTGCGAGAGCCAAGTATGGTCCTGCTTACTCAAAATAATCCTGACACATCGCTCGATCGCCTCCATTCCTTCGTAAACACTTCAGACTTCGATTTGCAGCATCTTGGCATGGATCGAAATATTCGCTGTAGCGCTTGCTGTACAGATGTCAGTCCGAAGATGACATTGTGGCGGAACTTTGGTGGCAATTGGAAAGCACACCTTTCGAATCGGGAGGAGCTTTGCGACCATTCGGTCTTCTCAGTCTCCTCCACATTAGTGCTTTCCGGTGTCACATCCTTCGACATGGTGTCTTTGATGGAAAGGTGATGGAATGCATGGACATCAATGAACCAAAGTGAAGTCGCATATGCACAAGGATTACCGCACAGACGTGGCTAGCGTCGGCTGCAGCCGAAAAGCCATGTTCATGGCGGCAACTTCGACACATATCAGGAACGGATGAAGGAGCTCAGGCACATGTGCTCTTGAAGCGGCTCTCGCGCCTAAAGCGAGGTACTGCAGCAGCTGTACGAAAATCAGCCTCGTGACTGAGCTGAATATATACTAATATGCGATCCATTGCCCGATTTGGGCCTAAAATCCGAAAAAATGGTATGCGTCTAGCCCTTTGGATCCTCACACCATCAGGAAGGTGGTATTGCACCATAGTATCATATAGATCTAGAGCTTCAGCTCCCCTTCCTCGTCTTCTCAAGACCCTTCTTCACAAAATCAAGCCTCAGAAAGACTGCAAGCAATACGGCACAGTAGGAAGAGAAGTGAACATGCCAGCCGTTGCTCAGAGTCTGCTTGATCAACTACATCTATGCTTTGAGACGATACGGAAGGGAATGGACTCATACCTGGACTATCTTGAGGATGGTAGGTAATGCAGAAAGCTGTTGGCTTCAGACATCATGCTGACAGACATGAAGCCGAGTTCTGATGGCAGAGCCAACCGAGGAGGCAGAGATCTAGGTCCAGAAGTCAATCACACACATCCAGTCCTCCGAAGAAGAATTGGCATAGAAGACCTTAACTTGTGAGGAAGGCCAAATGAAGGATGGATTCGCTGAAAAATTGGTGGCGTTCGGATTTGATTTTGATGCATGGAGCGTTTTAGCGAGCGAGCAGTGCATTTTGAAGAGCTTTGAGAATGAGCTTCCTTTAGCAATGCTGATATATGAGCTCATGGTCGAGAGGAAAATCATTGTTAGGACTGTAGGTAGTGGAGACGCTCAGGGCGTGGCCGGCAATCGTCTCACTCCTCGTCCGAATCAATTTCCTGTGGTCGTAGCCTTCAATTTTGTGACAAATCTGTCCTGCATCTTCTGACCATAATGCGATGTGCAGCAAAATGTTCGTATAACCAGGCAGGTGGAGAGGAGGAATTGAAGCACAGGGAAGAGACAGGGCGGATTGAATGATCGGCGGGGAATACCGCGCTAGCGTAGTTCGGATGATCCGTGCCGCACGCGACTACGTAGGGCTGAGTCTGATTCACTTCCAAATGTTTGACGCGACGAACTCCAGGAAGCCGTTGATGCCATTTTCACATCCTGCAGCTATACAGCCCGCCTGAGCTTCACTTACTTCAACGTGCATCTGAATCATCACGTGTCTGCAGCTCCACACTCGCGCGGTGGAAGCTGCTCCAGACGAGAGCTCATTTTAGGAATCCCACATCCGCCACGACCCTTGCCCCTCGACGACACGTCCAACACAACACAAACGACACGTCCCCATGACACCAACAACGACCTGAACGACGCGGCGCATCTCGCACCAACAACATCTGTCATGGACGGATACCATGAATCCGAAGGCGGCGCACGCAAACGCATCAAGATCTCAAAGACCTCCAGTCGGCCGGTGGGGAACGGCCCAAGCAGTCCCGCCATCGTCGCCTCCGATACCCAGATCACGCAAGAAGCAGGACCGAGCGAGGGCGTGTCATTGCCAAAGACAGAGACACAACAAGATGCCGGCCACAAACACGACGGAAGCTGCCATCATGAGCAGTCGTTACGGGCGCTGCACACAGACATGGAGGCGATGAGACAGCTCATCACGTGCAAAATGTGCTATAGGTTCTTGTACGAGCCGTATGGGCTGACTTGTGGACATACATACTGCTACAGCTGCCTCTCTCAGTGGATGGCCACGGCAAGAACGTGCCCAGACTGCAGAGCCCGGGTGAAAGAGGAGCCCAGGCCGACTTGGGTCATCCGCGAAATGGTCCGCGTTTTCGTGGGAAAGAGTGAATTGCTGCCAGATGGAGAAACCACCGAAGAGCACGAGAAGATGGCGAGAGAGGAGGCAGAGATCGTGGCTAAGGACAAAGCCAACACCAATGTGGAGACGGGAGGTCTTTTCCGCGGACACTTTGGAAGGGGCACGAGACTGAATCCACTTACGGCCGTGCGAGACTATGCCGACAATGTGTGGAGATGTCCAGATTGCCATTCCGAGGTGGAAGGACGCAGATGCACTGGATGCAGAGCTCCGGTTCGTATCGATGCTGATTCAGATGGAGATTCCACAATGACGGATGACGACGAGCTCGATGGTTCACTCGCAGATATGGATCACGACGCCGATGTGGATCTCGGCCTAGACGGCCACGTCTTCTTCGGCTCTGAGGGCTTTGGTGAAGGCAGTAGTGACGTTCGCGACGGACTGGACCACTACGACGAGGCGCGACTCCACTACATTACTGATCTCCAAGACCATCCGCATGTACATCGGCTCCTAGACTCTGAGGATTCCGAGGACTCGGAAGGAGGCAGCGACATGGACGGCTTCATTGATGATGACGTGCAGTTCGAAGAGGACGCCACTGTCGATGAAACAGAGGATGAGGCTGAAAGCACTCCTGCACGTCCGACTGCTTCGCAGCAGCGCCGCAGACCCATTCTTTCCGATTCTGATGATGATGACGTTGAAGAAACCACAGGGCCTCGGCGTGTGGTGCCCAACATTCAACGTCTCGCTGTGCCTGATTCAGTAGGTGAAGAGGATAGCGACGATGGACCGATCGCCAGCCAGAACGGTCGGCGACGCGGTGCGCGTCCACAAATTGACAGCGATGGAGACGAAGATGAAGATAGCGATGGGCCACCAGAGGAGACAATGGTTGACTTCTCGAACCTCGGAGCCTTTTCTCCTGCCACAGAGCACAGCGATGACAGTAACGAAGAAGAAGAGGAAGATGCGATCGAGCAGCCACGTGACATTTACGACACTGATGAAAACGATGGCGAAGATGAAGACGAGAGCGACGAAGATGCGTTTCCGGTCGTGCAGCAGAGTAATACACGTGGAGCAGGCAGTCGTACTCAGCCATATGCCTTTGACGATGACGAGGAGGACGAAGATGAAGACGGAAACGAAAGCGATGATTCTGATGAGAGGGGTATGACCAACGGGTGGGCTCCCAGCGCTGCACGTGTGACCTCGCCTCAAATCTCAGAGCTAACATGTATTCCAGATTCTACGCCTGAGCCGGATCTCGGGTCGTATAGTCATCGCCTACATTCCCGCGGACCTCGCCGCAACCGCCATCGCAGTCCCCCGCCTTCTTACTCGTCCCTCTATCCGCAAGGCAACCCGCGCATACAGCCAACATACCGCGCGAATCGAATTCCAGCAGAGGTCATCTCGAGAGCTGCTCGTGTCGCTCAATCACGTGGTGCGACCGTGGGTCAGCCCGGCCATCCCTTCCAGCTGTCCAACACATTGGCACGTCTGAACGCCGCCCGCGAGCAGGATCGAACTGATCGCTTCCCTGCTCCTGGCCAAACACATCGCTTCGGTATCGTCGCGGATTCGGAGGACGAAGCTGAGATTGCAGAATATGCCTCAGGTTCGAGTGGCAGTAGCAGGACTTTGCAAGGCGATCCTGCACCTCGTGCTACCGTCACGGTCGGTCGACGTCATGGGAGACGAAATCGCTTCCGTAATGCTGTGCCTCGATCGGATGAGGAGTGAGAGGCTGCGAGCATGCAGGGCGACGCCGGCATTTTATTGAGCTCGGGCGTGAGCGGCTATGGCATGGAATACGAACCTTCAGCATGACCTTTTCTACATAGCTTAAACGGCTGTATCGATCATGAAGATCGTCTTGAAGCCGAAGAAGTACAAGCTTTTCAATGAGCATTCGTGGCACTTTGGCACGGGTTTTGGTTGCATTCAATGTGATTTTAATTCATTTATGGACCTCGCTGCATGCCTTGTGTCTGTGCACTGGCGATGTCAGTAGCTCTTCGCGCGTCGCGCTGCGTTTTGAGCCTGGTCGTCTTCTGCAAATCTCCTCCCAAGCAAGACGTGGCCAACAAGTAATTGCCAAATGCTGTCCAATTTCCTTTCAATGCCCACGGTCCTGTCCTGGTGGTTTCAAATTCATTTTCTTGCTTTTCTGTCATTCTGTGAGTCGCCTTGTGGGTATCATATGCTTCATGTCGTCTTCGCGCCGTTTAGGGTAGGGAGGGGTTGTGCTGTGCTGTGCTGTTGTGGCCCTTGGCTGCTAAGCAGCACGCGCAACGTGTCTCTTGCCGATGTGCATTGAAGGCTCCTACGCAGCTCGCGGCCACCACGGAGTGAATACTGGCCATTGACCGTCACCGTCACCCTGACCATCAATAGGTCTCATATCGCCCAACTCTGCAAGGTCATACTGAACGGGCGTGTGTCCTTCCAGACCTCCGAGAGCATACGGAACAGGTATGAATTCATCCAGAACCCCAAGGTGAGTCTCGACGGACACAAATCCAAGCGGACCCAGGTGAACAGGCTTGACAGGCATGGAATCACCTAGCCCCTTGGTGTCCCCCTGGTCAGGGACGATTCTGCTCAGACCCATAGGGCTACCCTGAGTAGGTACGGTTTCGCTCAACCCCTCAGGGTCACCCTGAAAAGGTGGGATGCTGCCCAGACCCATAGAGCCACCCTGAACAGGTACGAGCTCGCCCAGACCCCAAGGATCACCCTCAAGAGACATGGGTACGGCCAAACGCCTAGGACCACCCTCAGCAGACACAAGCCCACTCGCAACTCCGCTCTGAAGAGACATTCCTGGCTCCACGACCTGTGATTCAGCTGAAGCGATTGCTTTGCGCTTGCGGGGAGCCTTTTCCTTCTCCTCAGTTGGAGCGATGGCTTTGCGCTTGCGGGGAGCCCTCGACTTCTTGTTCGCCTTCTCCTTCTCCGCCTTCTCCTTTGCCTTTGTCTTCGCCTTGGCCTCCTCCTTCAGCTTCTCGAGAGCCTCCTGAATGTTTGGGCAGTTGCCGTGGAGCCGGATGTCTATGAGGCTAGGGATCGAACGCAAGGCAGTGAAGCCCGATATTCTGAATCCAGGGAGGCCAGCTGTAGAAACCTGTACGCTCTTGAAGTGTTCTTCATCAATCCAGATATCGAGTTCCTTGAGGTAAGGCAGTGCAGCGACCATTTTGGCGACTTTGGAAAGCTCGGCTTTGAATCCTACTTCGATTGAAAATGCGAGGTAACGGATGTGCTTGCGACGGGCTTCTGGCGTTCTCTTGAGGAAATCGCGCAGGCGTCCGATGTTCTCACATACGAACAGGTTATCTCCGTAGAACACTGGCATGGCCTCTTGGTAGATCTGCTTGCTGACTTGCAGCAATGCCAAGTGGGTCGCTGGAGGCGAACATCTAATAGAGACTCGTGGCAACTGCCACACCGTGATGCGACCAGGCCATCTGGAAAGGCCCGGAAAGGGTTTCTCATAGTCCTTGGAGAAAGTAGAGAATGTCGGCTCCACGTGCGGTCCCGAGTTGACATTGACGCCAGATCTGGGCAGAAGCAGTGCCATTCCGTAAATACGCAATCGCAGCTCGGTCGGCAGGTCCATAAGACGGAAGTGTTGGCTAGAAGATGCGCGAAGATGCCGATGCAGGTAGCCACGCGCCGCACTGAGCGAGTTCAATGCCCACTTGCTACCATCGGACGTCGGGAACTTGACAGGGTCGCCCTCAGGAAGCTTCTTGCCATCTATCTTGCGATGAATCGGCGGATCAAGTTCGGAGAAGATCTTCTCAAACTCGACAGAAATCTCCTCCGTTGGTCCCCAGCCGGCATGTGCCCCACCGAGTTTGGTGTGGAACGCCATGGCTTTTCTCCAATAGTAGAAGAACTTGGACACCATCCAGAGGTGGATGTCTTCCTTGCTCAGCTCTCGCACCATGACGAGGCATATGACGACGATCTCAGCGAGCGAAAAAGGTGGCTTCTTTTCGGATTTTCTGAACGGTTCGATCACACAACGAACCTCAGCCTTTAAATCAGCGCGCTGTTGCGCCTCTGAAGAGAGATTCGATTGGCTTGACGGAAGAGTGGCGAGTTGTTGGGGGTCAGAGCTACCAACGGTTGAGTCGGAATCGCCATTGAATACGCCGTCCTTGAACTCGCCGTCCTCAAACTTGATTGGAGGATCTGGCTTTAGACCGTCATCGTCGTTCGTGGTCATGGTGTGCGGCAGCGGTACTTGACAAAATGGAGTACTGCCAGTATCGACTCAGCGATAGTGTGCGATGAGAGCTTTGAAACACAGCAGTTGACGAGGCGCGACCTTTGCTTCTTGATTTGATCCCGTTGCTGTTGTGGTTGGAAAAAGTCGGTATGAAAGGTCAGAGTGTTGCCGGTATGAGGGATCGTCTATTAAAAACGATATACTTATAGTGGGCACAAGGGTACCACTCGGGCCTCAAGCCTCACCAAGGCTCGGGGCGACCCCTTATGTGCTGCCATTCACTCATACCCTGCAGTGAAGGCTATGCTAGGCCTCACAATCTTGAGCTGAGCCCGTAGATGTCTAAGGCGATCGCGAGCTACGCTAGCACCAGCGTTCTTGCGACAAGACACGTGGACAGCGCGGATAGATAAGCGGTGGCAGGCATGGCTTTGCTTTTTCCGCGTTGTTGTAAGCTGGTGAGTAAAGAAGCGGAAAGACAGAAGGTTGTCGGTGTCCCGAAGAAGCTTCCATACCAAGCTTGTCCGCGCTTGGTCAGCCGCTATGACCGCATCTCGACCACCTTTCGCACGCCAACGCCATTTCTGTTTTCTCGCCAAAATTGCCTGCCCGCTAAGCAGCGAAGCACTCTACATATCCGTGGAAACGAGCGCGAGACAGCAGGAATCCTCCAACAGACCATCAAAGTCCGCTAAATTTGCACCAACAAGGATCAACCCGCCGCACGACTCAGACGATGGCAGAAATTACACCAGCAGCACCTGCGGCCAATGGCGCCAACGATCAGAACACAGGAGGACGCGGAGGCCGAGGCAGAGGTGGTCAGAGAGGCGGTGCGTCGCGTGGAGGCTCGTCGAACAGCTTCAATGGCGCTCCCAACGAACGAGGGACTGATAGAGCCGGACCCGAAAGCAGAGGAAATCGAGGGCGGGGCAGAGGCAGAGGGCGGGGTGGAAGAGGTGGTCGTGGCGACGCAAACCACAACAACCGCGACAGAGCATTCAGCAACAGCCAGCAGGACTCATCAGCAGTACAACCGCCTCCGCAGCCTGGTGGGCCGGGCGTCTTTGGTGCTCGCCTGACCAAAGACGCCGCGGAGAAAACCCAAGGCGAGGGCGCAGGGGCGGAGGCTGAGGGCGGCGACGACGTTGAGGCGGAAGTGTGCTTCATTTGCGCATCTCCTGTTTCGCACAATAGCGTTGCGCCCTGCAATCACCGCACCTGCCACATTTGCGCCCTACGACTGCGTGCGCTGTACAAGACCAAGGCTTGTGCGCATTGCAGAACGGAGGCCGCAAATGTGATATTTACGGATGATGCTGAGAAAAGATATGAGGATTACAAAGAAGGGGACTACTTCAAAGAGGACAAGAACTTGGGCATAAGCTACGAAAAGGCCGAGATCTTCGAGGATACTGTCTTGCTGTTGCGATATAACTGTCCAGACGAGGGCTGTGATGTTGCCTGTCTTGGCTGGCCAGACTTACATCGACATGTGAAGAGCGTACACCAGAAGGTCATGTGTGATCTCTGCACAAGGAACAAGAAGGTCTTCACTCACGAGCATGAACTCTTCACACATGCAGAGCTGAAACGACACGAGAAGTTTGGAGACGACAACCCGGGAGCTGTTGATCAGAGTGGGTTTAAAGGTCATCCAGAGTGTGGTTTCTGCAGAAGACGCTTTTACGGCGATGACGAACTCTTCTCGCATTGCCGAGAGCGCCACGAAAGGTGCCACTTATGCGACAGAAGAAATGGAGGAAACAGTCCTCAATACTTTCTGAACTATGATGCTCTGGAGAAGCATTTCAACAAGGACCATTTCCCATGCCCTGACAGAGAGTGTCAGGAGAAGAAATTTGTCGTCTTCGATTCAGAGATGGATCTGAAGGCACATCAAATTGAACAACATCCCAATGGACTCACAAAGGATGCCCGGAGAGTGGACCTTTCTTCCTTCGATTATCGGCCTCAATATCAAGAGCCTACACGTGGCAGGGGAGGTCGGCGAGGAGGCCGCGGACGTGATCCGAACGCAGAGCCAATGCCAGCGGCCTCAGCCGGTAACTTGAGCCGAGCGGAACTGGCTCACCAGCGGGAGCGCGAGATCCACAGCGCACAGTCTGTGACAGCTCGCTCATTCGGAGGTCAATTGACAGCACCAACTCCTGCTCAAGCCTCATCACGGCCAGCACCTGCTCCAGCCCAGCAAGCTACGACTGCCGCCGCGCCACCATCACCTCGACCAGCTACGGCGCTTACGCCGAAAGACCAAGCACGTCAGCTGAGACATGCCGCTGTGAACGAGCGCGCTTCAAACTTGGCACGCAATGAGAAGGTCAAGGTGGACGAGTTCCGTGAGCGTGTCTCAGCATACACCAGGGGCGGGATCTCAGCTGGCGATCTCATCGACGCATTTTTTGCCATTTTCGACACATCATCAAATGAGATTGGTAAGCTCATTAACGAACTGTCAGACATCTTCGAGGTTCCCGGCAAGCGCGAAGGACTGCTCAAAGCATGGGCAGACTGGAAAGCGGTAAACGAAGATTACCCAACTCTGCCAGGACCTGCTGGTGCGAACACAACTGCAGCTGGTGTACTCGGTAAAGGTGTCGGCGCGTCGCGTGTGTTGAAGCTCAAGAGCTCGACAGCCAAAAGTTCACAGTCGGCTGTGTCTCGCCAGGCATCATGGGCTTCGGCTGGCAGCTCTTCTGCGGCATCCTCCAGCAATCCCTTCCCATCATTACCTCCTCGCAATGGCGGGTCATCTGTAGCGGGTCGAGGCAATGCAGCGCCAGCTCCTACGCCCAGTTGGCTCGCTGTCCGACCGGCAGCAGGCTCTAGTGGCCAGTCACCTGCATTGACGCCTTCAAGCTCTGCCCGCGCGTCGCCTGCTATTGGCGCTCGTCAAGCACCAGCAAACGTCAGAAGCTCGGAACTGTTCCCTGCTCTTCCAGCAGCGAAGAAGCCTACCAGCACTGTCTTCTCACCCGGTTACACTGGACGAGGGATTATTAGAAACAATTCCGGGACACCCAATGTCAGCGCGTGGGGAGGAGGTAGCGGCACCACTACTCCGGCTGCAGAAACGTCGGCGCAAGCGGATGAGAACGTTGCAAGGAAAGGTAAGAAGGGGAAACAAATCATGTTCAAATGGGGCTAGGTCACTCAAGTTCCCAGCATGGATGCTCCTCACCAGGATTGTATCTCGATGTGACGCCTCAGCAATGCTATCTTTCATTGCTTCGTGATTTGATATTGCAGTAGCAAATGCGTGAACTCGGCAACGCAACAGGATAGACCTCATTGCCACCGGAACGAAACATACAACAAGCAATGAACGATCACAGCAGACTTTCTTCCCTGTCCCAAATGTTTCTCGCAATCATTTACACATGATTTCTGCTTGCTACACACCTTGCCAGTCATCCAATGCAGCAAACCTGGAGCGATACAAAATGTGGCAGATTCCCGTCTTTCAGCATATATCCTCACACAGATCGGAACATTAATCACAACGAGAAGTTCGACACTGACAGCAACATCATCCACGAGATCGACCGCAGCATCGACCGCAACATTGATCGCAACATCAACCACGAAACTCAAGTCCACGATCACACATGCCTGCTCACAAAGCTATCTATGCTAATGGCGTACGATCGCCGAGCACTGTCGTTGACATACCCTCATTCATAGCCTATCTGAAACAAGAACGTGAGGACGTCGTCATCCCGCTCCGAGATGGCAAGAACGATACTGCACGATGGAATCGCCTCAAAGATCATCTGAACATGCTCGAGAAGTCGCATGTGAACGCTGAACTACTCGAAGGGGAAGCGGCGCTCGCAAACACTTTAGGGATCATCTGCACCGATCCTGTCTTCAACGGTACAGATTGCGGAAAGGCAGCTCAAAAGTTGCAACAACGCTATGCGCAACCAGATCTTGGCACGCACAAGACTGTCACTCTCGGCCCGTCGAAGGGCGAACCCAACTGTAGGAAGTTTTTCCATAACGACCTCACTCCTGGCAAGACGTGGCGCAAAACCGAAACAGACCCCGCGTCCCATCAAGCTGTCAAGGCTGGCGCTCACGGTCTTACACAAGGTGGCATCTACGGACATCCGCTGTCTGGTGCCTATTCCGTTACACTCAGGTTCAGCAAGAGCAAGCTGAACCATGACGATGGCACCAAGATCCTGTACGGAACTCGAGGAGGTCGCAAGGCAAGGAACCCTACATCTCTGCCCGCCCCGTATCGCGAGACTCTTTCTCTCCGTGCTTCAATCCGCACCACGATACCTGTTCGCGTGCTTCGCTTTACACCTGCTGGGGGCAAGCGGGGACAATACGGTCCAGCGGAGGGCTGGCGATATGACGGCTTGTACAAGGTTACCGCCGTTGAAACGGCCGCGAATAAACATGGTGGGCTATTCGAACAGTTCACTCTGGAGCGTTTGCCACTCAAAGACAACAAGGGCTGGTCGCTTGCCGACTGTTACCGTGGAGAGAAGAGCTCCGAGGAGGATGCCCGCAAGCAGACGAAGGAGAAACTTGAAGCTGACAAAGAGGTTGCTGACGCCCAAGCTGAGCGCCAATTCTTCGGAATCACAGTCAACCAGGCTGACGGCGAGTCTAGCCATGCTCAGAGCGCACCTTCCGACGTTCTTGCGGAGACGACGGAGCAAGAGAGTGATCAAGAGTCTGAGGAGGGGTATGAGGAGTCTGACAGCGATGAGTCGGCGGGTGATGAGGGCGACGACTGATCGTAGATCACTTTGAGCATAATGGCATGCCGCATTGCTGATAGAACGTTCTCTCATTGTTGAGCCGAAATCTCCAATGGTTCATGAGAGCTCAGATAGCTAGCTCATCGAGGCGGAAAGGGCCTCACAATCTACTCCAAACTCATCTTCCACTTTCCGCCCCCTTATGGTGACCACCACAGCTCAAATGATATTCTCGTCACACCCTTTCATTACGTTTCGCGATCTGACCTGACCTGCCTAGATGGTTCTACTTCACTTCGACAAACATCATGGGCTCTCAAGCACAGTCTTCCGTCTCAACTTCGACGGAGTCACGTCACAAGGACGAAAAGGCTCTCAGCAATACTGGCATCCATCTTATTTCTACGGCTCTTTTACGCTCAAGTGTCCCGCTTCATGCCATTTCCGGGAATGTTCGCTTGACGTACAAGGTTACAACAAACTAACATCATACTCGTCATGTACAACCTAGGCGATCATTGTGCTACAACACCAGCGATCCATGCAGTCGATCATAACCCAAGAAACCCAAGACAGTATCCATAATCAAATACTCCCGGATGCCCAGCGTCAAACATTGCACCACATCCCCACAATCGTCACATCCATACACGAGGGCGTTGTCATACCAAGCACAAGAATCTAGCAACACTGTGGCTGTCCCAAAAAAAAAGACTCACAACATTTGACCAACCTGGCTGCCATGAACTCGTCCCTTGCAGGTAGGACGTATCTCGTGTACATCCGCATTCAACACCGCATACAGACCGAACGTACTCCGTCCATCTTATCAACAATCGACAATGCCCCGAAGATACAACATTGATTCAGTCCCACGTGTTCGCGTTCGTCCTTCAAGATCAACCCGCTATTCCTCCGTCCGACTATCTACTCCGCCACCGTTCCAAGAAAGCCCATGTTCGGATATCCCCCAGCCTCTAGCCAAGCTCCAACTCATCGCCTGAATCGAGCATCGAAATCGGCACGACTCCAGCTTTTCCCCTCCCCAACATGTCTCAGAAACCATTATCCGCCGAGCAAAGTCCTGCCCTCCGTCCCTTGTACAGATCAGCTGACGCAATCTGAAGAAAGAGAAGCGCGGCCCAGTGATCACGCGTAGCCGCGCTTAGATATCCGTACATGCTGTAGTTCTTGCTAAAAAGAAGTACCGTACCGCGGCTTCAATGCGGAGCGCCAATGGCAATAGTCTACGATCTCAGTGAAGACAAGAGTGTCAGCTGCATTAGTCGTCGAGGGCTCAATAGATCAAGACAAAAGATAGCGTTGGCGCATTTGGCACCTGATCAAGAAGAAAACGCGGCTAGCAGATGGGTAGAGCTTGGGAGATCCCTGGTCGTCGAGCTTCATCAAGCAGGGGTGCTCTTTCGTGGGAGATTTTTTGATGATAATGATATGGTATGGCGTGGATGAGGTGCTTGTTTGCTCACCACTCTTGCAGCAGTAGAGCAGAATTTCGTTATCTGTCTCGTGATACTGTATTGCTCAAGTGCAATCTGATAAGGGCATACGTACGGCCGATGCCAAGTGCGGGCTATGTCGCTCACGCAGTAAAGCCATGAAACCGGCGGAATACGACCTGCGGCGAGGACTTCAGCATGAGCTGACGAAGACCACCACCACCACCGTGATGTCCGTTCCAGTCATCATTCGCTGTTCTCCGATGCTCTCGCTCTCCGTATTCGTGCATCTCACTCATGTGCTCTTCGTCACCATGCGGTCTGCAGGAGGATGGTCCATCGGCCGTCGTAAGCCCGCCTCATCGCTCGAAATAGAGTCCAGCGCAAGTTCCCGCATAAGCCTCATCGCTCATGGTGTCGCTGTACCTACAGTAGCTGCACAGTAGCACCTACATCTCAGCTCTCGGCAGTAGTGCGATACAGTACTCTGTAGATGCAAATTACACTGGCCCGCTGTCGCGCGAAGTACCTGCATAAGCTCTCTGCCATCTGCATGTCCTATACACAAGTGTCCGGAGATGGTGAAACAAATGCAGCGCGGCAAGCCTGTCGGAGTCCATCAAACCTACGTTAGACGCGATGGCGTCAAGCGTCAAAATTCCCAGGTACCTTTCGCACGTGAAGAGTCTTAGCGCGGCGTGCAGCTTGCAAAAAGCTGTGGGAATTTCTGAGTGAGAGTTGAGAGCAACGCGGCTTCGGCACACTAGGCACTGCCAAAGGCTTGCAATGCACGAATGCAGAACACGGTCGTACTTGGCTGTGGAGAGGCCCGATCAGAGGTCTCGGGCAGATGCGGCCAGATTATTGACCGCGGTTAACAGTCTTGTCGGCTTTCGCCACGATCGCGTGCCATCGCCATGTTGTATGGCCGACAGAGGGACCGAGTAGTGAAAGGAAGGTGGTATTTGAAAGTGGCTTCACGTGGATGCCGCGTGGCTGCTTGAGTGCTGGGATCCAATTTGCAAGATGTGTCATGGTCGTTGCCATATCGAGTCTGCTGAGATTGACAGCGGAAGAAGGCGATATTCCAGAACTTGATGAGAAGGTGTCGTTGAATTGATCGATGAGACGAAGGCTTCAGATCTAAGCATGTGTCAGCATCGTCCATGCCGTAGCTATCTTCTATGGTCTCTTTCCCGTTCGCGATCACGATCTCGTCGATCTCTGTCCCGATGTCTCTCTCGGCCACTGTCTTCATGGTCTCTGTGTCTTCGGGAACTCTCGCGGTCGTAGTCGTCGTCACGCTCCCGCTTCCTGCGTCGCTCCTTTTCTTTGCGTCGGCGATACTCGTCTTCACTCTCTGAGTCGTAATGGCGACGCCGTCGGTCACGATCATGACGATCTTCCTTGCCGTGTTTGCGGTCTCTAGAGTCGTCTCGACCCTTGTCCCTGCGTCGATCTCGAGAATCGTCTCTACGCCTTTTGCCACGTTCTTTCTGGTCGAATTCCATTTCATACTTCCGGCGTTCGTCATCCTGCTTCTTCTTCTCAAGTTCCTCCTCGGTGTACGTCTTCCCGGTCTTCTTGTCTCTGATCAGAACTGGGTTGTAGATCTTCGCTTCCTTGCCTCGGGCTGCTTTGCCCCATGCTCCGATCTCCTGTGTGATGGCAGCATTCTCCTTCGCACCTATGCCCAGCAGAGCTGCTCGGCGCTCAGGCGGCTTGCCAAAGTCTTTGACAATCTTCTTTCCTTTCTGGCTACCAATGCCTTCACCATCTTTCCAACCCATACCACGAAGCAGAGCCGCTCCAAATTGTTCTACCGGCACCCGTGCATAGTCGTCCAGAGTAGCCATGTCAGGTGCGGACGCAATGTCATGATCGAACGCATCTTCCTCGGTCATAGTCCCATTGCGGCCTTCGATCACCAAAGTCTTGTCTGTTGATGTCTTGCCCAAGAGGGCGTCCATGGCCAGCTCATCATCCGTCTTCGGTCTGGCAGGTTCGACATTCTCCTCGGTCTTCTGACTTGGTCCAGCATCTTCTCCAGTGCCCGACATCTCCTCGTCTTCCGCATCGTCGTCTTTCTTGTAGGTATTCAATCCGAACTTCGGCTTGCTGGCTTCCACTCTAGCCTCCACCTCCCGCATTCTCTCATTTAAAGCTTCACTGTTGCCGCTCTGACCTTCTGGGAGACCACTTTTCTGTCTCTTGCGCTGATTCGCCTTATCCCGCCAATCACGATTGGCTTGAGGAGCAATAGTCAAAGGCCCTTCTTCCTCTTTCTTGCTGTTGACGTCGACTGCGCCGCCTGCTTTGGAGTCGAAATGCGACACCTTCTCCGTCTTCCCCAACGTCGAGCCATCATCCTCTTCCTCGTACAGCGCGGCGCGAGGTCGCTTGACGCCATTCGCAGGCGGCGGGCCTTTGCGTGCTGTGCCCAGCGACAATGAGATCTTGTTGCCGCTCATGGTGATGGAGATGTGAAATGGTACATTGTATTGGCTTGCTTGCGTCAGAAAATCAACAACATCTACAACATGACTCGCGTTGCCCGCTTAGCTAAGCCAAGTTCAGCCGACTCTTCGGCAAAGCACCACAATGAACATCATCGTGCAGATTAAGAGCGCTTCTATGCGTTTTTCCTATTCCAACTTCATGTGGCGCAATTCTTGCAGCAAGTAAACTTCTTCATGCAATAATGCTGCATTGCGACAGAGTCGCGTCAGAACTCATGACTTGTGGTTTGCCGATATTTCAACCTCCGATCCGGCTCATGAAACAAGCAGCACCGCCACGAGGCTGAAGCATTTAAAATCAAGAGATGCAGACGACTCCGAAACCGCTTGCGATCGTCTGCGACTCATCGCAGACACTTCGATATGAAATCACCTCCGTAATCTGGTCGACGTGCAAACCAGGCTGCCATGTATGCGTTCAGACAGCTCCGTGTTGCATCTTCACCTGAAAAGACGAATGTTATCTTGAAGCCACTCACTCTGCAAGCCCAGACCACGAGGTGGTGTTGGTGGTTGTCCAATATGATCTTCATATTATTGCATGCTGCACGACGACTCTCTCAACGCCTTATCGCCTTATCCTAAGGCTGCATGCCTGACACGCAGTGCATGAACCCTCCGATAGCGTTCAGCTATCAAGAACCACGAGCGCGCCGGACTCGTGGTTTCGTCCGAATTTTTGTCTTCGCATCAAGAATGCCCCGTGTAGGCATATCCTGGTGGGAGTTTGACAGCGTACCGTGACTTCCTGTACCCTTGAGGACCACCTCGCTGGAGTCAATATTGAAGTCGTATTTCTGACGTTCGCGCTATGTGGTTGGTGCGGAAGATAGGGGGAAGATGGGCTATACAAGCGCTCGCACTCGTCCGGACTCTTCATTTCCTAGAGTGCTTACCACGCTTACGACAACAACACGAAGACAACTCAAGGAAGAACTTGCCAGGAAATGGGGTGATGTCATTGAAGGCAATCGAAGAGCATGGGAAACTTGCTTACCTTTCGTCGACAACCCCAGACACTCCTCAAAATCTGGGACGGGAATGCAGCAACGCCCAACGCGACATGGTATGCCACTTCGGACTCCCGATGAAGAAGTCGATTGAAGCGCAGAGCTCCCCCAGCGATGCACAGGTCCATGTCGCGATCACGCAAACAACCACGCTTTAGCAGGGCTGAGCTGCAGCAATTTCCATCTAGAGACGAACTCTAGGGTTTCTGCATGTGATGACATGCTCCGCATGGCAGCAAGATTCCAGGCACACATTCCGCCCTGCAGAAGTTGGCTGGACTTTTGATGAGCCAACATGTCCATGTCGAACGACCAGGCTCGGTGCGGCAGCCAATCAACAAATTGTGCTGAGAGACGCGTGTCGTGAACACAATCGAGGACCACATTCGCATCGAATCCTGTCGGCTCGATAATCACTGGACGATTCGGAGGGTATCTGGATGGCCGCACGACCTGGTGAGCAGCCGGCTATGGTGGTTGCGGAAAACGTGGACAGTATGCGTTGACACGGCAAGACCTGTACCAGGGTATCCTTAACGATTAATCTATCCAAGGCTGAATGTCGTGTGCGACCCTCACTGCTATAGGACTTCGATCAGTTGCGGTATTCAACATGAAAGACCGGACGGAATTCATCGCGCATCACAACGTGAGGACTTCTTGCTGGACGATGCCATAGACGACGATTATTGTTGAGATCGAATTCAATAAACACAAAATTTGTCTCACTCAGTCGGAGCGGAGGTTTCCGCCGCGAAGAAAGATTTCGCGAACGATGAGAGGTCCCTTGGAAGATGACTGAGGACTCCAGAAACAGTCATCAACGTCCAGGCGGAGTTTTCTGACAACAGCAACGATACGTGCGGGGAGGCTCGAACAAGACAGCCAGGGTCGCGTCAAGCTCATATTACCAGGGACGCGTACTGGTGGTTATGGTGGAGCTCCAACGAGTGCCCTGCTTGAAGAACCCGCAACCTGGAAGCAGAAAAACGTTGTATCCTGCCTCCAGCTCTGCAGGTGCAGTCTTCATCTCCAGGATTTGACAGTCTATTCTCGGTAACCTGGCCGCTTCGGCGAACGAGTCATGCGAAAGAGTCGTTGCAATTCTCCGCGGCTGGCAATATGCGGAACGCGGTCCCCGGCGGAAAGACATTCTGTGATTGATGTTGGGAATCAAAGCCTCCAGCAAAGATGCGAAACCCGACGACGGCGAGCGCCGCGGTGGAAGTGCAATGACTCGATGGTTCCAGTCGCTGCTGCAACCAACACGCAGTTCATTTATCACACTCTCCAAGACTGCAGTGATTGGGAATTGTGTTCCGCTTGAAGTTGCTCGTCGAAGCCTCTTGACAGCCGTGCGCCGCCGGTCCGGAAGTCTCAGGTCTCGGATGCGGACGCTGGACTACGGCGCCACGCCACATGGCGAATGAGCATCGACACTTTGAAAGCCGAATTCAACCAAGCCCTGTACCTTTGTTGCGAGCTGACCCTCTGGAAGTCAGCGGAAGACCGTGATGAGACCCTTGCCGACGTTCTTCGACTCCCATAGTCGACTTCAACGCGGCAGCAGGAGGACCAGAAATCCATCTCACAGTGTGTTGTGATGACCTGGACTTCCAAAGTGACGACGAGCAACACAACCGGAGGTACACGCGGCATAGAGCCAAGGCTCAACCAGATGTATTAGGAAGGAGAGCACACCTGGTGCCGCGCTCAGAGCAACGCCAACTGCCCTTCCAGAAGAACAAAGTGTGGTGATGCTCAGCGATGCATGCGGTGCCACAGGTGTCCAGTGTGCCTTTCTTGCAAAACAAGTGAAGCACGCCTCACTTGGTAACAACAACTTCTGTCAACGAGCGGAATAGGTCGAGGCCGTTTCTCGAGGATGACACGGAAGCGCAAGCTGTGTGGAGCCTACTACTTGGGCACTAAATGAGTGCCGCGAAACTGGCTCGCGGGTGTAATGCTGATCCCGTGATGCCGCACTCGTAACGCGATGGTGTTGAACCCTTAGCAGTCGCCAGTGGCCACAGCACACAGGCTCAATGGGTAAATGCTGGATCCTGTGGTCTGTGAATGATGAAAAGAACGATCATTCTCGGTCGAATGTCCCGATCAATACCGCCATATTGCACATGGAAACCTGGTGATGGCAACACGAACAATGCATGTATCGGGCGAAGTTGTAGCGAGATTGATGATGGGTGTGCTCGAGCTGGGACGTCCCAGCTCGAGCACACCAAAGCTTTGAATCATGATGCTGGCTTCACGAGTGGAAGAGAGCGCGAATGGTGGTAGTTCGGCAGCTCGGCCTTTCGATGGACGGCCCCAGTTCTGGCAATCCTCACCGACGATCGTCGACCGGCTCCAAGGAAGGCCGGGGGTGGAAAGTAGCTTCGCGAAGGTCCCAACACGAAAATTACCAACAGCAACAACGCAAACGCCTCCACAAAGATGTGTGGAATTTGTCTTTTGCAAAACTGTCAGCTCTGGCGAGACCTGTCCGCGAGAGCAGCTGCTTGTTGGAGAGTGTGGAGAAGAGACGCAGACTTGTGGTCGTAGGTTCGCGGTTGTGCCTGTGCCGCGGGGAACATGGCAAGCCGTAGCTCGAAGCCACCGTCCCCGGCAGCTTGGTGGACGGATTCCAGGGCGATCGCGCAAAATGTTGGGACAAATCCCAATTTCGTTTAGGGTCGATCTTGAACAGCTCGAGAAAGCTCGCCGCGGTCACTTTTGCCAGTAGCGGCGGCGAAGACGGTGGAAAGTAGTCAAGTCTGTCACCGGGGTCCAGGACCAGAACAAGTAGCGACGCTCTTGTCCTCGGTATTGCGAACGGCACTCCCAGCGGAGTGAGCACTGCCGAGCCCTTGCTGATTGAACAGGCATTGTTGACCAGGACTCGCAAGATTGAACACGAGCCGAACGAGACTGATGGAGGAAGCCGCGCAATGAGTGAGTTTACGGCACACCGACTGAGAAATATCGGGCGTCGAGCGCAATAATGTGTGCGTGCGGTGATGGAGTGAATGACTGGCATTATTGGACGAATGAGGCATTTCCAGATTCGCGTCTCGGCTTGCGAAGCTTCCCCATCTTGCATGTGACAGCGTAGCGGTGATGTGTGTGATGCTCGGACTGACAGCTTGGGACAGCTTGGGACAGCTCTCACAGCATCTGAGACGACGATAGCGTGTAGCAGTAGTGCTATGCACAGCGGCTCAGCTAGACAGCTGTATGAAACACACGATGCAGGCCACATGTCTACGACTGCACTCGTTCCTGCATGCAGGCATGGTGAAATGCGCGTCGTCCGTGAAGCTGAAAAGTCGCAGTGCAGTGCTGTGTACCTGCAGTAGTTCTGCACAAGTGCGCGGACGGGGACGCCTTGCTCCAGCTGCAGCGCGAACGCACCATCGGCGGGGGAGGAGGGCGATAGAATTCCTCGGCGTTGTGCGGGCTGCTTTGGGTTATTTTTGCACACGCAGCCAGCGAAACAGAGTTGTGCATAAACGCACAATAGCGTGCATTATTCCGTTCTGGCGCACCGCCTAATAACACTTGATGAGATGATGGAAGCGGCACGCCGAGTCTCGGAATTGGGCATCAGCACCACGCCGCGCCGTCCAAAGGCTTTGCGGTGCTCATCAAACGCGACGAGCTGATGGTATTATAGCAGGTTCTCATTGAACAATGATGCGCATCTGAATCACGCTGCAGATGATGCTCCATGTCGTATCCAGTGGGCTGTGTGTCCATGGCCCCGAGGTGCAGCCTCACACAGCAAAGATCAAGGTGCAGCCTCACACGGCAAAGATCAAGGTGCAGCCTCACGCAGCAGAGATCAAGAAATGTGGGCCGCTTTTCGCGAGATTGTGTTTGACGCGTCCTTCTCGAATGCGATCACTGCCTTCTAGTTTGATACAGCCCGTCGGTAGTGATTGATTTTGATTAATTGAGACCCTGTGCGATGGGTGGACGGTGGAGCGCAGTGGGCCACGACACAACGGCCCAGCAGGTTTGTGTTTTGCGGCACGCGTTTCTGTATGGCCGGCGCGACTGCTTTTTTTGGTTCCTGCGAGATGGGATTGGGGGGGCGTGGTGAGTGGGAGCAAACGCGCTGCGCGTCAGAGTGAAACAGCGAGCGGAAGGCGGGCGCAACTGCTCTGCGCTGCTCTCTGGCCCAGCTGTTGGTCCATCTCCGCACCGTGGAACAGTGACCTTTTTGGGGACCGGTGCCTGCAGCAGACACCTTGTCATCGTGTGTTTCAGCACAACAGACCAGCCCTGCACCGTTCATCCGACACGGGACGACGACGACGCGTCGACACAGACTCGGCTCTGACAGGATGCCCTCGGCCGCCTGCCATGGGTGCTGCCACCTGCCCACTGGGAGCTGCTGCAGCGACGGTGAGCATCGCGCCGTGTCTTTGCTCCCCTCTGCCCTCCCACCCAC
>JAASFF010001175.1:283630-331727 GCA_013365195.1 Cercospora citrullina
ACGTCGCGGTCAGAATGTGCGTGATGGGTGGCAAGCGCTATTGGAAAGCTGTTCACACACACACATCCCTCACAGACTCACACACACGCCCTCGCTCTCACACGTCGGAGAAATTGTGTGCAGCTAATCACAGCCGAGGGTCGTGCTGCGCGGTGACATTGACTTCCGGCAACCGCTATCGATTGGGGTGGGAGCCGTGTTCGATAGGCTGAGGTGGCGTGGCGCGTCTGGCCAGTGTCGCTTCGAGTGCTCGTATCGAGAACGTGTGTGGCCAGAAGACGGCGACGCCAGCGATCACAGCATCTCAACACGTCGACGAAGGCGACACGGCAGGCTGCAGTGGATAGTGATGGGGAAGAAGAAAACAGCACCACGCCGCCCGGATTGGGCGACGGACTGGTTGCGCGCAACACGCAGCGCATTCCGAGCTGCACGAGAGCAGTCATCGAATAGCAACATGCCGTCAGCGTGCAGTGCGGCGACGAGAACCGAAGATGCGGCCGTGGGTGATGTGTCGTGTGTGTGTGTGGCCAAACAGGTCCATCAATCACCGTCTGCGACATCTATTACGGCACTCCGATTGATTCATGAACAATCGCCCGCAGACGAGGCTACTGCTGACACCGCATCCACAGCTGAGGTGAGAGGGTGTGGGCGGGTGTCGTGCATGGCGGACGCCGCAGTCGAGCCCAATACCGTACCTCCTGGTAGTAGAGACATACTGTAGCAGACGGCGCGACCGAGGCGCGTCCAGCAAGAGCGACAGCAACATCACAGCAGTGTGATGATATCGATGGTGCAGCGGGCGTCGCGCTGGCGTGTGCAGGTCGGAGGGCATACGGTGCTGCGCCTTCGTCGTGCAGCGATTTTTGGCCAGGTGTGCAGCTTGACGAGCCAACCACGACTGCATGCTGCATGGGCCAGAGCAGACGCATTAGCGTGGATGCCGGGGTGAGCGTACCTGCAGCCGTGGGCGGGCTGTGAGAGGCTGCATGAGTGGTCGTGTCTTGGGAGACGCTTCGTCGGCCTCTTGCGCCTGTGCGTCCCAGCCCATGGATCCAGCATCCGTCGGGAGCGGTCCCCATGAGCCAGCTCGAATCGCGCGTGGACTACCGCAGCACTAACTTTTGTACCTGGCTAACGCTTTTGGGCTTGACCTTCGAGCGCCGCGCCCGCTGATCTGTCTTTATCGCTGCTCTTCGCAGTTCCAACGCCTGGGTCCAGGGTTTATCTTAAACTGGTCGTTCTCTTGTGCCTGTCCCTCTCTATCAATCGTCATCTCTGCTCTTTCTTCTTATCATCTGTACTGTTCCCTTTAAGGTGCCAATCCGATCTGTGCTTTTGTGCATTCAGAGGGGACCACCACCTCGTCACTCCTTAGGAACTGTTCACCCACATACACCCGGCCTGTACGACCATCGACGATACATACCATCATCTCCAACACCCAGCGACCACCTCCGCGAACCATCATCACACTCTCTACCACCACCATCGTCGACTTGGATCGCGATCTGTATTGTCTGCCTGGACCTGTATAGTGCATACCACCTGTTCACGACAATCCACACAACTTAATCGACGCCACTCTCGAAACATATCTTGGATGCGTTTCGGGAGCTTTGCTGCAATCTAGGAATTTATCCGGTCAGTCGCCGATCACGACATCATCGCGGACAACGATGTGGCGCCCAGCATATGAATGGCCAGCTAACTGCTACTCAGCATCAATCACTCCTTCGCAATGGAGTACTCACAAACGACCCCACCAATGGGTCAATCACCCTTCTTCTACTACCAACCGGAGCCGAGTCCAGACAACAAGCAGCATGGCCACTTCACGGCACACCCACAGTACCCACATGGACTGCCAATGGCCATCGTTCCATCCAGTCCCGGCCAAGTAATGTACTTTCAGCAACAGCCCATGCAACAACGGCCACAGTCTGCGAACTCGTACGCGCACTTCCAGCAGCATGCTCAGATCTATGGTCCACCACCAATGCTCACACCCGATGCCTCGCCTCGCCAGCATCAAAAGCCAGCCTACTACGTGCACGCACAGCCGGAAGCTCAAGGTTTGGTGGTGAACACCGAATGCCCGAGCTACTTCCCAGCGACGCCGACACTGTCCGCGTCTTCCGGATCCTTTAGCTCTGCATCCACACCACCAACGACATGCGGCATCCAGCCCACGCCCGTAGACGGCCAAGGCGTCTTCTTCGCGAAGCCCCAGATGGTTGCATTTCCTGCCGTCAAGCAGGGCTGTGAAGAGGAGGTCTTTTCAGAAGTGCTGGCAGGAGGAGACTGGAGCACACGCCCCGGCTCGCCTCCCATGACTCCAGTCTTCTTGCACAACAACTGCATCTCTGCTGGCGAGTGCGGCCCGTCGTACGAGATTGCCCGAGGTGCGACATCGACGCACCACTCGCCCTCGCCCTCGCCCGTGCCACGATCAGTGGCCTCGGAGCAGGATGTGTGCGACCCACGAGACCTCATGGCAGGCACATCGGGAGTCGAGTTCGCGGCGATGCCTGCCTTGTGCGGCGGCGATGAGCTCGAAAACTTGGTGGTCAAGGGTGGTGAATTGGCAGCCCCGCAGGTCCACATTGCGGAAGCCGCCGAGCCTCGCTTCTACGCCGGCCTCCCAACCTTTGAGCCAATTTTCGAGCTCGACGTCGAAGACGAATTCGGGGGCATGGTCGCGTACGCCAGCCACGACATCCAGTACAATGGCGCCAAGCGCCAACGCCTCTCCGCCGTCGGCTTCGACGACGATGGCTTCTTCAGCGAGGAGAGCTTCAGCGACGATGAACTTGCGACGGGCGCGTACTCTCCACCCATCTCCGACTACCCCATCCCTGAGCACTCCGCCGCCGCACACAGCAAGCCAAAGCGCAAGACTAACAGGAAGGAGCACGTACAGCACGCTGCCCAGCCCGCCTCCTCCGCCCAAGAAGAGGGCACGTCGGCGCCCACCTCCAACGCGCCCTCGCAGGCCTCCTCCGACAACAACGAGACCGCCGCGTCGACCCCTGCCCAGAGCAGCAGCGTGTCGCGCCGCGGCCGCAAGCAGTCGCTGACCGACGATCCCTCCAAGACCTTCGTGTGCACCCTCTGCAGCCGCCGCTTCCGACGTCAAGAACACCTCAAGCGCCACTACCGATCCCTGCACACCCACGAGAAGCCCTTTGAGTGCACCGACTGTGGCAAGAAGTTCTCCCGCTCCGACAACCTCAGTCAGCACCAGCGCACCCATGGCGCCGGCACCATGGTCATGGGTGTCCTCTCGCAGCCCGGCGAGCAGCACATGCACCAGCCCATCGAGTCCGTTAACGGCGGCGACGCCGGCTCCGTAATCCGCCCGAAGCAGGAACAGCAGCAGTACCCTCCTCAGCCTCACCAGTACCCACCGCAACAACATCGGGTATCACCTGATGCCGGCGAGCTCGGTGCCATGCTCTTCGACGTAACTGCCCAGGTTGGTGGCTCCAGCTCGAGCTCGAGCTCCAGCGTCAGCTACTCCGACGGCGATTACTCCCCCAACGGGGACCGCAAGCCTGCCAGGAAGAGGAAGCGAGACGAGTAACATACTCTCCTCCTCCTTTCCTTTACTTCATGACGACGCTCCAAGCAATGACCACCACCGTACATGGCAAAGAGACCAAGACACGCTACGAAATTGATGTCGTTACGCCGGGATACTACCAAAAAAAACAAGGGAACATGGGACATGGCGCTTCACTGTTGTGGGAAATGGTTGACATCAGCCTTTGCTTCCTGCGACTTCTCTTCGGACACGGGACGACAGCACGAAGACGCTTCGACCTCTTACCTTCTTGCACATCCTATTAACTGTTACATTCGCTTGTACAATATAATGCTTTTCTGCTGTCTGGGGTCGCCACTGCTTCTGCTCTGCGCCTTGTTACCGCGAAACCTGTAAATTATAACCTTTCATTTGTGTTGGGCGCGCTGTTGGAGAGAGGGGTGGAGGTGGCATCGACCAAAGGTCCTCACTGATGGTCGTCGCCTTCCACCTCTGTACTGCTTTATACAACCTACCAGCTGTTGGAGGCACTTCTCCGCGCTGGTCGAGGAGATGTGAAATGTCTTTTGAGCGCGCTACAACACACACACACACACACACACACACACACACACACACACACACCTATTCGCTGTCGATTGTACCTACTTGTATCATAGAGGAAAGTCAGAGAAGACGTCAAAAAAAAAGCTATCGACTTTTACCAACTGTCAACATTCCAATTGTCCACCTTTCCAAGTTCTGTCTTCTCTTTCCACACTGTGCCTGTGCCTACCTACCATCGCGCCTTCCTCAGGCAGAACACTGCACACTGGAACACGAGTCGACGACCACCGCACGAAAGACATGACAGTAGGCCTAAGTCAACTCCGACCCACCACCGATCATCTCGCCACCCTCTGTGGCCGCCGCCACCATAGTTCTACCACATGGCCCAGCCCAACCGAACCATTTTATCAATCAGTAATCAAGTTGAATCATTATTGCACATCCACCACATTAGAAAACTATGAGAGTTTCTTCAATTCTAGAGGGCAGGCACGCACGTGTGGAGTCACTGTTTGCTGTTTGCTGTTCGCTGTTTCGCGTGTGAAGTTCAGATGCCATGACATGACATGACATGACTTATGTGTGTGTGTATTACTTGATTCGCTTAAGAGAATGAATTGTGGGAATGCCTCGAATAGATTTGTAGGAAAGAGATGCTTGAAACATTTCCGATTCTGCCGTGGATGGATGCATAGAGTAGTAGACTGACTGTAGATAGTATGGAAGCCGTTGGGGAAAATTTTGCGTCATTTGGATGTGGAGTCTTTTTTTTGTTTGGCTAGTCGTGAGAAGGGGAAAAAGCATCGGAATTGGAATGGGAACTGGAATTATCGTGTTGGCGATTTTCTTTGCCACCACCACCACCACCACCAACTCCTAGCGAGTGAGAACGAAGAGACGAGGACATTCTGGTCATGACTTTGTTCCTTGGGCATACACGCTGCGGATGCGATGCGATGCGGTGCGGTGATTGTGGAAAGTGTGCGGGAGGCGAGAAGGAGGGAGAAGGAGATGTGTTACGGCTTATTCTGCATAGGGACAGAGATCCATTCTGGGGCTGATCTGGTGTGTGGTTGTTGTTGGTGTTATGCACAGTAGATCCCATCTCGGCGAACAGTGTCAAAGGTACGTTCGGTGGTTGTGTACGTACTTGCATCTTCGTTAGGCATTCACGCAGATGCAAGCCATGCGGAATCTTTTTTTTTCCCATGCAAGTCATGACTTAGAGCGAAATCAAGAAATGCAAATGCGCAAGAAGAAGAGCTGCAAGTTCGGCCTTCACTTGCCTTATCCCTCATCAGGCATGTATACATCCGATGTATCTTGCGTGCATGTACCTCCGTATCGCAAGCGCAACAACACCTCTTCATCTCAGGCTGCAAGAAAGATGATCTGATGAAATGAGTAATGCTTCAGATCAATCTAGCGAGCTACTAGAAACCACTATGCTCTGCCAAATGTACGGGTTAGGTTGGACTCGCGGCGAAAATCCAACCCAGCCTTGTGGTGGTCGCCGCACCATGCATGGCTTTTATGCAGGTACATGACACGTGCAGCGAGGCCAATGCCAGTCTTCATGTCATGTCCCCAATTTTGGATCGTCACCCTTGTTGCCTTTTCGTCTTGTTTGCGCAACTTTTTGTCTTTCTAGTGAGAGTGTCTGTGCTGTGGTTGAATCGTTTTGGTGGAGTGGTGGAGTTTGTCTCGGGCGGTGCCTGTGCTCTGGCTGTAATCGCGCAATTCGTCTTGCGTGGCGGAGATGGGTCAGACTTGTTCACTGACACGTGCATGGAAGTTTGCGATGCTATAGATCTTCCGGAGAAGCCTTCTTCGTGCTGTGTGCACGAATAATGAGCCGAGGGATGTGTTCTGGAGGACTTCCTTAATCATTCTCTCGAGCCTATCTCTCGCTTTCGAGGGTCAAGCACGCCACCACCAGCACCGAGTCGGGAATCTCACGTGTTGTTCATGAATCGCGGTCGGATCATCCCAGCGGTGTCGCTTCTCGCCACTTCGCAGAGGCGTTCGTCTGGCGCTGCGTGTCGGTGCTGAGTCAACTTGCATCGGCATTCGGCTTTGGGTATTCGTACTGCTGTAAGAGACCAATCAAATATTTTCTTGCAAATAAAACTATGTTTTCAAACTGGTAAATGAGAGGAGGACGCGGGCAGTCGTTCTCGAAATACGCCTCGGAGCTTGCGCATTCGTGCATTGGTGCAGCATACTCTCAGTTGTGCTTTGGCTTGCATGTGCACATACTTGCTACAGTGTGCTGTACATTCCCTAAAGGGCAATGTCAGTCCTCTCAACGGTGACCGGCACACAGCTGTCAATGCAAGTCGGGCATGAAGACCTACTCCTGACAAATCCCTCGACCACGGAGCCGGTGGCGATGATCTGCTGCGAACTGGACCCTGTGTGGTCTTCAACATGAGTGTAAAATGCATAGTGCTACCCTGGACGAGACCTACGAGGTAGATGGATGGTCAGCACTGTGGAGGAGGCTGTGATCGCACAGATTGGAGCTGCGAGCTTTGGACACGTATCAGACAGCCAGCAACTGCCCTTCAATGCTTCGAAATATCTCTTGAGGGCATGCTGTACGTCTGGATCCTCTACCAGCGCAGATCAGGAGAGCAGGTGGCCTGGCGATGGCGCTGCAAGACCGCACCAGCTCGGCTGCTATTCCACTGCAGTTCGCAAACCTTCCCAGTTGATCAATGACTACACAGTCACACCGAAATTGAAGGAGCATCGCGTTGGTGGTCTCTTCCACAACGCTTGTGCATATCTTCGGCATGACTGTTCTTGCACATCGTCAGGCAGCAAGACTTCCACGCCTTCGAAGATGAACAGCTGACCCTTCATGACTTGGAGCTGATGACAAAGTATCTCCACAGCACTCCGCTGATGTTCAGTCCAGCGCCGTCGTCAGGCCGCAAGGCGTTTGTGAACTCGAGATACATGTCTTGTCAGGGCGCTTGCAGCTGTCGGCACCTCTCATGAACCGACACAATCGATGCCAAATTTCGTGGTCCGGACTGTGATCCGATGGCTCAAGTCCTGCTCAGATTCATGTCCCTCGAGGACGTTGTGATGCTCGTCTATTTTTGTCCTGTATCACGCATGACTCCCAAAAGGGATGCTGCTTTCGTGTTTGACCGTCGCTGTGTCAAGCTGGCCGTTTGCTCAGTGCTTGACGAGACATTGTGATGTTCCGGATACGAAGAGAAGGGTACGCGTTTGGCAGTTCGTTGCCGCTGTCAAACGCGGTTGGGAAGTACGGAAAGCACAGATCCGCTGTGGGAAGCGGCAGGGCTAGCAGCAGGACCAGGGACCTCGCCTGGCTAACTTTGGTTGAGAATGTGAGAGTGTACCAGGTACGGAATATTGAGAAGATCGTCCCGGTGATGGTGTTGATGTGTTCCAGAACTGGACATGTCAAAGTCCATCTGGAGTGCGAGTGTTGTGGCGGATGGATGGTTGTGACAAGGATGCTGTGCTTGGCCAATCAAGGGTTCAGCCGCCGACCACAGTGAACGTGTGGGCTGTCTGCACAACACACATCACATGCACATCACGACAAGTCAAGCGCTACGGAGACTGAAGATCGAGCCGAGGTCGATAGCTGTGCAAGGCCTGAGCGATATCCAGAACCGTTAATCTGAGCTATACGAAGACCTGAAGATGATTGCCTTGGCGAAGGAACTTCACCCATCGAATTGGTGTTCCAGTCAAGTCCTGGCATTGATATGGCTTCTCTCGAACCCTCCAGTTCGGCATCGGCCCCCACTACATCTATGCCCTGGTTCTCGAGGTAACTCATATACTTGCCACTACTCTCAAGGGAATTGCTAGGGATGCCTTTCTTACGACAGGGAGGAAAGGCCGAGAACACCTGACCTCACGCCTGATAGCCTTGAGCTACACCTCTCAGGAACACCCGCTATTGCTGGCTAGGTCCTGGCCCTGGGCCAGGTGACCTCTATGTGCTGGTCACTATGGTTAAAACCAGTAGATCAACCTCAGCCATGCTTCGAAAGCCTTTTCTCCATGAGAAAGGTGATGCGGTGTGGGCAAGAAGAAACCTCGAAGCACTAGGAGGAATTAGTCGTATCGCAGCCAATGCGCCCTCGTCTGTCGTGCACGCACGCGGAATTCTGGAGTCTCTAATCTCGCGAAGAACCTGGAAATCATGTGGAAACAACACATTGAGCCCTCGAAGTGGCCGCGATCGTAGTGTAATGAGAGTGGACCTTCCATCGAAGTTGATGGCGACCCCTCGAGATCGCGAGAAGAGTGGGAGCCTCCCAGGACCATTCACTCTTCGAACGAGAGCTTGTGCCCGGGCTTTCACACGCACCTGCACATGAAGAACACTTAGCTACTGTCCCTTTTCTAGCTCAGCGTCAAATCACATAACGATGCCAAAACGATCAGACTGGGCGCTGGTAATCGCGGCGAAGGTGCTATCTTTTTTGTTCTTTTGATTTGAAAAACATCTGCTGACTCCTTTCCAGGTGCGTCGCCACCAACTTCGACACCATCGCAAAGCAGGCGAAGCTCTGCGCGAGCTCCTGCTCGACGGTCTACGCCATGCAGTTATTCTGACGACAGAACTACTCGAGCTCATCCTTGTACACCTGCCGATCGCTGATATCGGTCGCCTGCGGGAAGTGTGCCGCCAGTGGAATGCAGCAATCCTCAGCTCGCCGGCCATCCAATCCAAGCTCTTCCTGAAATTGCGCGAGCCTCTCGATAGATTTTGGTGAGTATGCTGGCAAAGGGAGACCGAGACTCATTGCTTATGCTTCTCACGCAGGTCCATCACTTCAGTATTTCCCTGGCTGCCGGAGCGACCTGTGGAAGGCTTCAAGCGCGTTCCCACCAGTGCTTCTGTTAAGACATATCAAGCAAAGCTGCTCACCTCACGCGAGACAACGAATAGAGCGAACGAGGCCGGGCTAATGGTACTGCGTCTAGTCCGTTTGAATCCCTTGTTCCGCCCAATCGTGGTATCTGACTGGGCATTCGCCACAGGCTGTGGCCAACCAGCCTCCCTGGTCCTCGACAGCGTCGCCAGGCTGCTTTCAGGACAGTGGTCAACTCCGATGATGCTGGAAAGCTTCATCACAGACCCACCCTGCCACCACACAATCATATCTTGCGATTGGAGGGGAATAAATACATTGCCGAACAAGGAGGGGGAAAACAGAGCATGGTGCGCGTTGAGCACTACTGTTCACAGCAAAGCCGGCTTGACTTTGAGAGACATCCTTCGTGCATTCTTTGAGGACCGTAGCGCGCAGATTGTGGCGCGCCCGTACCTCGTGTCTTTCACTGGATCATACTCGTTTCCGTCGCAAGTGAAACACGTGAAGAGGCTGGGATACAAGGGTGATGATGAGTTCCGTCTCAAGTCCTTTCGGCTCACATTGATGGGTGTTGTGGTTCCGACTGAAGAACAGTGGCGTACTGTGGTATGAGTAGAAGGTAGAGTTCTCTGAAGGAAGCCCAGGAGAGCAGAGCTCACGCAGTATGGCAAAGGACAATCCGTCAATATTGATGAGCTTCTGAAGATAGCAGCATGCCATGAGAGAAGAGATATGATTCTTGGGTGTGTGGTGCCTGCAATGTGGAGACTTGAAAATCCTCTTCGACTACTCGAGCCTGGAAATGACCTGGAGTCTGGAAGTTCATCAATAATATCATATTCTCATTCATTTGGACAGCTTCATGCGCCAGGGTGGACACCATTATGCGAATTTCTCTGTTCAGATATGCATTCTGCTTCTCTTTCTTCCTTCTGTTCTCATGAAATGTCTTTCTACAATAAACAGTAATGATAGTATACCATGCTAAGACCAACCAGCAAAAGCAAACCTGCAAATAGGGTATCATGCGCGCTCGCCCGCTATGTTCCATACCATATCCATGCCCAGGTCAAAAGCAAGAAACACCAAACAAAAAACATCAACATGAACATCGTTTCAGTCTCGTGATCCACCACACCCGTCTCAGGATCCTGGCATCCATCTTCAAACCAGCTCGTCCCCTCTTTCTTCTTCCTCTTGCTCCTCTTCATCATCAACATCCACCAACCTCGCCTGCGTGGTACTCTCCCTCGCTGGCTTATCTCCGATCCACACCCCATGCAACGGGGCTACAAGGCTAGGATTGATGAAAGGCAGGTTCCTTTCCGTCTTTGCGCCTTCTTCCTCAGTTCTCACAGCCAACGTCACAGAGCCTTCCACTGTGGACGCGGCATTTGGATCCCGTCCAGCCCAAATACTCGTCTCTGGAGCCAGATTCGTGCTATTCAGGCTTGCAGCGTATCGCGGAGTGCTATGGTGACTCGTAGGTTCCTGTCGATCCGTGTAGTGGTCGTAGTGTTCATTTCGCTTCACGGCCGACAAAGCGATGTATCTCATCAGCGGTTGGTACGTTTTGCCATACATAATCATGACCCAGACTGTGGTGACCAGTAGTGGAACCATCATGACACTTCGGGCAATGGCGCCTTTTAGAATCAGCTGTCCGGCAGTGGTGAGTTGAAAGAGGATCATGCCGATGAAAATCCGCTCGCAGATCATGGTCCACGCGCGACCGGAGGTCTGCTGGCGGTGATCCATGGCATAGAGGAGTTGATATTTGTAGCAGTAGTGTCCCAGAGCGAAGTAGAGGAAGCCGGCGAGGAGAACTTGCCACGAGGAGCGCAGGACGGAGTAGACCATGCAGATGATGAAAATCAGCATGGCATTTGGTAAGTAGAAGCCATAGCTGAAGACGGGAGGCTGGACGAGCTCGGCGTAGTCTCGAGGCGTCTTCGCGCCGATCAGCATGATTGGATACAGCGACACGCTGCCGACCTCCAGCATGCGGAATGGAAAGAGACCGACGCCTTGTAGAATGATGAAGTTGACGTAGAAATTCAGTAGTCGTCCCAGTGAGTACGCCATCGTCCAAGCCACTTTCTGGATATCCCTAATCGCGTCGCCAAACTTCGCAAAGACTTCATAGAACTTGGACGCTGTACCGAGGACTGTGAAGACGATGAAGAAGTTGAAGAACGTGAAGAAGAAGTTCTTCGAAATGATTGATAGCTCGATATCGCCTTTCGAGATCTGACCTTGGCACCAGGAAAGGTAGTAGTAGAGATATGGGACCAGGACCATAAGCAGCGACGCAATAGCAGTGGGCAATTGCGTGTTGACGAGCGATCGGATGTACTTGTGATCCTTGAGGATATCTGCCAGTCCGGGTACTACTTTGCCAATTGTTTCCACGTTCAGCAGACCAGCAATTGGAATAAACAGCACCGACCAGAATATCGTCAGGAAAACAATAACTGACGTGACCGTCCAGTTGCGGATGATACGTCTTCTCTTCGAGATGTAAGTGTTCTCCCAAATCACGTCAACTGGCTCAGGACTCTGTTTAGCGATGAATTGCAAAGGTGATGGATCAAGAACCGCTTGGATCGCCATTTGGCAAGATGCCACTGAATCCATCGTGACGAATGCCAATGGCGTCGTTGGGAACTCTTTCTTGCGCAGCTCCATTACATGCTCATCGGCTTCTCGCAGCCGTTCCGTGTAGTAGTCTATCGCATCGACCTGTGTTCGCTGGAACCAAAACCGTCCGTATCGAATCGTCGTCTTCGGCCTGGGTTTCGAATAGGGCCTCACGGAGCCTTCACTTCTTCCCATCAGATTCCCATTTTCATTCGCGTCGTCATTCGCATCGGCATCAATCAGCGGCTCCGGCGGACTCGGCTGCGCAATCGGTAACGTCTCCAGATTCCTCTCAATCCTTCGGTATCCCAAATGAATCGTCCACGCTTCTTCCAGTTTCCTCAGCAAGTCCGTCCTCTTGGCCATGGCTTTGTCCAGATCTCTCCAATTCCGACACAGCACTACCCTCTCCACATGCCCGATCTCCAAACTCTCAATGAATTCTTTGATCCGCTTCTCGTCCTGTAGGTCCTTTGGTATTCCCGAAAGCCGGATTGTCCTATCCGTGACCGTCGTCTGCGTACCGAGAAACTCCTGCCTGACTTCAATCACTTTCCTCGTCGTCGATATGACCAAGTATATCAGGATTCCGGAGAAGAGGTACGCGAAAACAATGTACATCCAGAGGTAATCCGATTCCAGATTTTCCGGGAAGAATGGGACGGTCCAGTTGCCTCCTCCTGTCCCATTCCCTTCAAACAACCTCACGCTCCTCTTCAGCCCTTGTCGAACCCAAAGGTCCGTATCATTATGGTGCGTCCCATTCTTCCCGGGATCATCGTCATCGTCATCGTCCGGATAAGCATCATGCACAGGCTTGATCACCACCAACGAGAATCCCAACGTCACAATTAAAAACTTCATCGCCATTTTGAAGAATGTCAAGAACACATATGCATCCAATCCTGCGCTGGCCAGAACCTGCTGCTCACTGATCCTCCATAATGGCAGAATCCACCCGAACATCGTATCGGGCAGCTCAGGTAATGTTGCGATCCCAGCATGTTTTGACGTCCGTTTTCGTGCCGCATAGAGGTTTTTCCAGCGGGGGCGAAGAAAGCAGAATGCGAAGAAGGCTGTTGTGCCGAGGAGGAGGGAGAGGATGATTTGGATCGTCGTGTCACGAGGGTTGGTGGCGCCCATGAGATTTTCCCACTCGGAGCGGTCATCGCGGGTGTGGTTGTGGTGGTTGTTGCCATCGGGTTCTTTCATGTTGTTTTCGAAGAGGAGAAGGGAGGACATGGTGAGGGTGATGGGGCATGTCCTGGTAGAGAGAGCGGTGATGCGTCGTCGAAGCTAGAGGGGTGGGAAGCGTGTGGGAGGTGGGTTTGAAGGTGTTTTGGTAGCATGCAAGTCGTCGATCTGCGAATCCAAGCTGCGGACGATGATGTCGCGTCATGCTCGAGGATCGGCCCGACAGTTCTTCCGTTCGTTATGCATCAGCTTCACAATGACTTTCCCATAGTCCTGTTCGCATGTGTGGAATCGTTCGTCAGACGCAAGCGACAGTTGCTCTTGGTGATCAAATGCAATGAAATCGATAGAGATGCTGGGCAACATAGCAGCCATCGGGCGACGGCAAATGCCGAGACGTTTCACAACACTACTGCTAACATGCAAACATCACGCTTCTATAAGCGGCGACGGTGCTAATACGGTGGGCATCCAAGCTCACACTCAGCATGTCGTAGCCAGTCGCTTCATCCCACATCATTGCATGTGGAGCTGGCGCTTCAGCATTCTCCTCGCGTTCTGTCGTGTGGTCCTGTTCGACTTAACAACAACACCTCACCAGTATGGACCACGATTTGCCTCGGTTCGAACCGGTCGAACTCCCTCCATTTATTAGCGACGCACAAGTGCTGCGTGACCGGCAGCATCGACCTGAGAGCACCGAGATTGCACAAGCTGAAGCACTTTGCTATGCCGGAGATATTGCCGCCGCAACAGCAACCATCATGCTCCATACGGGCACGCACGCTCAAGATCTCCAATTCTGTCTCTCGGGCGCTATTCTCTCTGAAAGCCAGGACCTGGTGCGAATGCTTTTAGATGCTGGGGTACCTGCCAGCTTGGTGAACGTCAAATCGGCCATCAGACAAAAATCATTATCGGCACTTTCGCTATTTCTACAGCATGGCTGGAACATAAATGAGCAGGAGGAATGGTGCGCTCCTCCCCTTCTCTCGTGAGTTGACCGATCGACATAGCTCACTTGAGTTGTTGACGTAGCGCACAGATATGCGGTCGCTGTAGACCCTGACCAAGCTTTGATATCGTGGTTCCTGAGCAATGGTGCTAATCCGAACGCAAGGTGTGAGCTGGACATCACACCTCTTTCTACCGCTGTAGAACTTGCACCCTTGCCAGTCATCAAACAGCTCTTCGCGCACTGCCCTTCGAGCACTTTGTTTCAAGGACAACTACTCCACTGTGCAGCACGCCGGAATTTCGACGATGCTGAAGATGTTTTGCGGCTTGTGCTTGCACGCTGTCGGCCTGATCTTAACAAAGTGCTGTACGAAGACGATGTTTTCTCGTATGAAGTACGGAAAGTTGTTGGCCTAGGAACCGCCCTCCACGAGGCAGCCAGGACTGGACGACCGAGCGTTGTCCAAATGCTGATCCAAAAAGGCGCTGATGTCTCCATCCGCGACTCCCGCGGAAACACGGCGCTTGAGGTGGCGGAAACCAACGACAATCACGCTGCTGTGGCGCTGCTTCGATGCGCTGAGAAGAGTTCCTCAGCAAAGATGTGATATCAAGGCCGACTAGGAACATTATGGAAACGGAAAGTCCTTGGTCTCAACACTCAAACCGCGATCCTGCATGGCCGAAAGTTGGCCCAGTCAGATGGGGATGGTACAGTCAGCAATCGTTCGAACGTTCATTACAGGCGTGCAGTCAGACCTTACGATGAAAGACCTCATGTCAGACTTTTCGTGCATTTTCACTGCGTGGTTCCGTAAATGACCTACGTGCTCACAGAGCGGCGAAAAAGCGGCGGGTCGAATCACGCTCGATCTCCCAGGGTTCGCCGAGCAACTCGCCCATACACGGCTTCGAGGCGCCGCGGTAGCTCGTCCTCTGGCCGGGAGAGAACAGGGAGGGGCGGCGATCTTAGTCCTTCCCAGTACGGTGCGACTTCGAATCTCGGAACAACAGGTCCCGCATTAGCGAAGAACTCCCTGACTATAGAAACTGTTCTAGACGGGAGGGACTTGGTTCCGAACAAGCGTAGTCTCGATTGGCATTGCTTTTCGACATCTTTCTATAATTCGAACTCGGGCATCGAAGAAGCATTATCCTCTGTGGAAAAGAGCGGTAGACCTTGCATGCGTAGACACTCGTTGAGAGGAATCTACGAAATTTTAGCAGCACATGCATTGTGCAAGACGATGGCACGGCTCGACGTGTGAGGTTCGTGTTCATAATCATCGTAGTCGCATGCATTATGCTCTATGCTTCGCGATCGATCCCTTCTCTATCCTAACTAACTATACAGTACTCGCCATTGCACGCTATGCTGTCGATGCCATTCGAATGATCGTTCTCTCGTCAAGTCGTGCTCACTTCTTCTTGCCGAAACCAAGGAATTTCTTCATCTTATCCTCGATGTTGCCCTTGTTCGCACCTCCTTCTTTCTTCTCTGGCTGCTTCATGGCCGCCTTGTGGACTTCTTCGCCTTGTTTCTGCTGTGTCACAACGTTCACCTTCAGCTCCTGGGCCTGACTTCGATACTCTTCCTTCAAGCTTGGACCTTGTCTGGCGTTTTGAGATGCCTCCTTGGACCAGACCAATGTCACAAGCACCTTGCCTCGAAATCCAAAGTCACGCACGAGCTTCTTGTCGCTGTTGTTTGGCAGAGTCATCATTTGGTTCTTGTCGCCATAGAACTTCAGCTCAAACGGTTCAGGCGCTTGTGCAAGAGTGTTTTGCACCTTGGCATACAAATCGGACGCGGTTTCTGTGCTCAAGACTGGCGTCTCGATGATGCTCTGGTCGGGATATTTGACACGAACAATCACGCGTTGTATGCGTTCAAGCTCTGCTCTTTTCGCAGCCTCCTGCTCTTCAATTTCCTTGTCTGAGAGAAGCCGCTTGTTCTGGCCATGTTTCTGAAGTGCGGCTTGCAACGCTTTCGCCTGCTCTATACTTGGCTCAAAGCTTGAGGGATCGTCTTCTTGAAGCGCAGCAGCGGGTGTAGTTGACGATGAAGGAAGATACACTGCCATGCCATTGACAAGGTTGGGCTTCGTCGAAGCAGAATCTTCTGAAGAGGCTGCAGATGCATCAGCAGGCGGCTGAGCTGTAGATCCGGTAGGTTCTGTTGTTGATGAAGAAGCTATCACATCATCTTTGACTGGCTGTGCGATGGGGGCGTCCTCCATAGGAACATCCGTAGGCTCAGCTGGGTCTGGGCCAGCATTCCCTCCCAACGGTACATCAGGCGTTGATGTTGTGGCATCGGGTACACTTGCTGTATCGTTCACCGGAGCAGCATGTGCACCCTCAGCAGGCTTTGTTGCGGAGGGAGGAGCTTCAGCCTCACTGAAGTACTGTTCAATCTCATTCATCGCTTGCTCCAGAGGCTTCCCGCTGCTCTTGTAGGTCAAACGAATAAGCACGCTGCCACTGATGCCTAGCTGCGTCAAGGTCTTTTGCAGATCGGCAAACGTCTCAAGTGATCTGCCCATCACATTGAGACATGGCTGTTCGTATTCCAGCCTGCCAGAACCAGATCCGACGTTCGACGGTGTAGCTCGTTGTGTGATATTAAACTTCTGTGTCACAGCTCCCCCAGCAACAGCATCCTCGAACTTTCGTAACACGAGCCAAAGGCTGGTCGTGCTCGGGAACTTGTCCTGCAATCGCTTTCCACCTTCACTCTCTGGAAGTTGCAGAGCCACATTCACCACGCTGGCCGACCGGCTTCCTTGCACAAGTTGAAGCTTTGCACCGGACGCGAGGCCCGATAATCGAAATGGTTGTGACAAATCCAGCGTCTTCTTGCCATCTTGAGTCTTCAGAACCCACGACTCAGGATTCAGCTTCTTCTTCTTGCATGCCTCTTCCAGCACTTCTCGCAAATATGTCCCGGGTGTGACCTTGATCTGTGTTCTCTGAAATGTGGAGTCCACCACATAGACGCTAGCCGACATGTCGAGCGTCTGTTTTAGCGCTCTTCGGCGCGGGCCAGCAGTTCGTTGAGCTCGTCCGGATCAAAACGGTCCGCGCGAGGGAAGTAGACGACGCCGTCGAGTTCGAAAAGGTGGCGGATATGCAGGTGCCAAAGAGCGAAGATGAAGCCAGCGAGACGAGGCTCGTTCAACAGTATCCGTAACAAAGCCAAAGGGACCCTGTGCCTCGCAATGCGCAGCAGCAGCAGGAACGTGTACTAGACGGCGGCGGCGAAGTTGGCGCGTCGGTGATCGCGGTCTTCTTCGCGCAGCTGCCGCCGAGCTTCGAGGGCGGTTTCGTAGAGATAGGAGCAGAACTTCTTGCCTTTGCTCCAGACTATGGGAGCCACGAACAGATAGCTCAAGGCGCAGACGACCAGACGTTCGGACTTGGTGAGTTGCAGGCCGCTGAGTCGGAGGTGGTCGAGGGACATGCTCACCACGCGGCGAAGCTGGACATCAGATGAAAGAATTGTTTGTGTATGTGTCAGCAGATCTTTCTGCGTGATTCTGCTGGATGGCGGCGCGAGAGAGTTGACGTGACGAACGGGGTGTTGCCTGCCCTCGACGCAACCTGCCCCACCAAACACCGACTGCAGTGACACTTTCTCAATTTCGACATCAACCCTCCACCGACAACAACCCTCCTCTTCCTTCTCACCACCGCCACGATGGGCTCCACAATCGTCGACATCTCCTCACCGCAACACTTCTCCCAAGTTCTCACCTCCTCGCGCATCGTCGTCACCGACTTCTGGGCCACATGGTGCGGACCATGTAAAGTAATCGCCCCCGCCTACGATGCGCTCGCCAGCCAACTCAGCAGACCTGGCTCCATCACCTTCACGAAAGTCGACACCGATGCGCAGAAAGAAATCGCCCAGACGTACAACATTTCCGCCATGCCTACCTTCCTCATCTTCAAAGCCGGTCGCGAGGTCAAGAGAATCAGAGGTGCCGATCCCAAAGGCCTTAACGAGGCTATCAAGCAGATCGCCCTCGAAGCGCAACAAAGTGATGCTGGCGGAGGCGGCAGCTCTGGCGCAGGGCCGAGTGGGACAGGTGGACCTCAATGGCTCGCCGTGCCAGGACCAAAGGGATACCATGAGATCACCGACGATGTCGAGATCAAGGGCCTCGATTTCCTGAACGTAGACGGAGAGTCAGGCGAGCGGAGAGTAATCTTCGATCCTTCACAACCTAGCGGTCTGGGCAAGGGCAAATTAGCAGAAAGCGGCAAGAAGGACTGGATCGAATCGGACACAGACGAGCAGCTGATGCTTTTCATCCCATTCCAAGGGACGCTCAAACTGCACAGCCTACAAATCACATCATTACCAGGTGAAGAGACGACGCGACCACGGACATTACATCTCTACTCGAATCGCAGCCATGTGCTAGGGTTCGATGAAGCGGAGGACACGCCAGCAACTCAGACCGTCGAGATTAAGGAACGCGACTGGGACGAGGAGACGCACACGGCGAAGGTGGAGCTCCGATTCGTCAAGTTCCAAAACATCAGCTCAGTCACCATTTTTGTGGCAGACGGACAGGGTGATGAGGAGAAGACACGCATCGATCGCGTGCGCCTGTTCGGGGAATCCGGCGAGAAGAGAGCGATGGGGAAGTTGGAGAAGATTGGTGATGAGCAGGGAGAGTAGTCGTGTGCACACGCGCTGTACGCAATGGGGATTCGAAAGGATAGAGGAAACGCTGATGCATGAGTACGACCATGATCACGAGATAGATGAAATCGGTATGAAACAAAAGGCATGTGTGATCGTGTGCTGATCACGACGGAGCGAAGGCCCTTCCACCATACTGACTGCTTCTGATCAATCGATCACTGCTGAATCATAGCGATTCAAACTCACTTAAGCTCACTGTAGGACAATCGATACCTTATCCTCGCCCGAATCTCTTCAAAGTGGTAAGCCCTGCTGGAACTACATATACAAGCAGTCACCGACCGAACTCAACGGTCGTCTTGCAGCCGCATTAGTCAAGTCAGTAAGTCGTCAGGACAACCTGATGCTTGATGTCAATCCAGCTTGCGAACCCGCTCTCCATTTCTGCTATGGCATGAAGCGGAAGATCCACTTTGGTATATAATGGAGTACAAGGCGATTGTTCTTTTGCCCCTTTCATACTGACTTTGGACATCTCTTTTGAGCGAACGACGGGGAAGATGCTGCGCCTTTCCCTACGTGGGTTTATTTGAGCTTGACCACCATTTGGCGCTCAGCGCTGGAGCCACCAGCATCGCTTTTCAAACGGAATAGAAAGGCTGAATGAGCCTTCACATGCAAGTGAGAACTCCCAGAACTCAACGATGATCTTGTACCTCATTAGTCAAGCCGGTAAGTCGTTGGCTCTTTGGCTGATGCTTGGTAAATTCCATGGAACGACCGCGGACGATGTCTGAAGACTTGCCATCGTCTAAGGTGGTGCCGCTTATAGAAAACTGGGCGCGGTACAAGGCGATTGGTTTTTGCCCCTTTTGCGTTGCTTTTTGACTTTTGGATGGATGCCGATTAGAGTACTGCATTTTTGATGTGATATTATTCCCCATGAGCTTGCTTGCTTCAATCGCGCAGCAAATCACACAGATCGTTGCGTCGTGATAGGGCTCGCTGAGCGTAAACAGACGAATGAGAACCACCGGGCCTCAGCAATCGTCTCGTGCTTTGTTGGTCAAGTCAGTAAGTCGTTGGCTATGTAGCTCATGCTTGAACTATACGGTAGACTGCCAACCCTGGTGATGTTGAGTGTTGTGACATCCTCGGGCATGAACTTTCGCCTTTCCAATGAGGTACGAGGCGATTTGTTTTTGCTCTCCCTTCTTCGACTTTGTTTTTTGTAAAACCTTTCTAGGACGAAATGATTTTATCCCTTCACGCTGTATCGAGCCCTATCTTTTTCAATGCCACAGCTGGCTAAGCCTACATGTACATGGAAACATCTTCGAAACTCAACTATTACCTTGCACTTCGTTGGTCAAGTCAGTAAGTCGTCAGTTATTGCTCTACCTCTGACGCTTGATATCAGTCCAGCTTCGAGATCCAATTCAATGTCTGATCGAAGGCATTCGTTAGACCATAGTCGATAGCGCTCAAATGTGGTGCAAGGCTCTTGTTTTGCCCTTTTTGCATCGACTTTGCGTAGGACCCGGAGGTTCTGCATATGCGTGCTATGCTATCCCATCTTTTGACATAGTCAGCTGGGCATGAAGAGACAAACGGTAATTAGCATTAAAGAACGATCGTCGTATGCTCTTAGTTGAGCCAGTAAGTCGTGAGCTCCGTGGCCGATGCTTGACTTTTCATCACAGCCTATCGGTTTGCAAGGTGTACTTGTCCGTAACATCTAGATGGTCGAAACGACGAAAGGTCGCATAGAGGAGGAGGCGATTCGTTTTTGCCCTTGCCTCCTACTAGCCCTAAGAACTGAGGCTATATGTACAAAGACCTTCCGATAGGACCCAACGATCGCCTTCTCTCTCATTGGTCGAATTAGTAAGTCGTCAGCCATATCGCCGATGCTTGTCTTGAAGTTGCGTTATAAAAGCGCTGCACAACGTTGGAGACAATCGTGTTGTGAGGCTTGCATTCTTCAGCTATCTTTGCCTGAGGTGGACGGCGATCCGTTTTGCCTTTTTGCTTCGACTTTCGCAACGAGAATCGAGCATCTGGTCCGCTTTGATCTTTGACAACGCTGTCAGACTCTTAAGCAACGTAAAGGAGCGGAGATCATCTCAGTCAACGATCGTCTTCTGCTTCGTTGGTCAGGTCAGTAAGTCGCCAGCACCCGCTGATGCTTGGTGAAGGGCTAGCGAATGAGAACGGCTGGAGGTGTCTGACCTCCTATTCAAAGTATCCATAGGTCTACCTGCATGATGTCGAAGGCGATTGTTTTGCCGTTTTGCTTCGACTTTCCCATCTTTGACTAAACACCGGCGACAAGTTCCTCGTTTTTCTGTAACTTCAGACATTCCAAGCTACTATAATCGGGCTTGAACAACAGCTGTCAACGATCGTCTCCCGCTTCATTAGTCAAGTCAGTAAGTCGTCAGCTGTATGGCAGATGCTTTGAAAGATACCCTCAGCTCTGCGGTCGTAGTATGTAATCTATTACATGCCCTCGTAGTCCAGAGGAGGTCTTGAAATGAAGTGGAATGTGATTGGTTTTGCTGTTTTTTTTTTTTGCGTGTTGACTCCTTTTGAAATGACAATTTTGAGGTTCCGCCGACCATCGGCGAACGGCAGTTGTAGCAACCTCAGATGCTGTCGGGCTTTTTTGATGACGGTGTCATCGTTGTTTCCGTTCTGTGCAGTCGAGACTCACACGAGGGCCCGAATTTTAAGGGTCTTTATCTTGGGATATGGCGTCACAGTGTCGTGCGGCACAGTCCGACTGATCCAATCCGTCGCGACTTTGATCCCTAGCCGCCTCGCGTGTATGCTACCGGAACACATCAACAACTAAACACTTCGATCGTGAACCAGACTTCGCTGGGATCCGGAGAAAGACCTTGGTATACAGCTCTATCTGTCGATCAACTGTGAAAAATGGAAGATCAGGCAGCAACAAATCTCTTCGGAGCACTCATCTTCTGGCTCTACATTGTCTTCGCATTGATATTCACATACCTCGTCCTAGACTCCCTTCTCCGGCTTCATACTCCTCACGAAAAACGTGACCAAGTTGTGTTCTTTGGCAGTCTGGCATTTTTCAGCTTTGCTGCCTTGTCCTTCAACATGCTGCACGTGCTGGTCTACTCTTTTCAGCTCTGGACTCAAGACAACCCGCTTCCAAGTGGAATGAGCGCAGGCGCAGCGCTGATGACGGTCTGGAAGTGGTCCATCACATCAACCCTTTTCAAAGATTTCGGCGTGGCGATCGTCGAGGATCTGAAGCGATTCTTCTGGACGCAGGCTGCGCTGTGGGCGACCATGTCTGTGTGCCTGTACATGGGGGCTAAAGGCGTGCACAGAAGGGTTCCAAGACTTTGGGCGTATTTCGCTTTGAGCCAGATCTTGCCAATTTCGTTTGCGCAGAATTTGTTTTATGTTGCGTTGCTCAAATTACCGCCAGCGGATTCGAGAACAGGAGTGATCCTACCTCGGAAGATTACTGCAGGCGTTGTGCTGAGTTATGGAGCTTCTTTATTGTTGGCCGCGTTCCCGCTGATGTGGGACGTCTTGGATAAAGTATACCCCATCACGGTGCGCAAGATCGAGGCCGTGCCTTGGGGATGTGGGCCACCAAGGAAAGTGGAAGTGGACAGCCGGTTTCTCATCCCAACAATACTCGCTGCGAGGATTCTGCTACTGCTTCCTCTGTTCTTGCCAAAATTGCAGCGAGGGTCCAGCACAGCGAGCTCTCCACGTGGAGGTTCTGACATGCAGGTTATGCAGAAATTGGTGACAGTCTGCGCTATCGCTATGGCGGCCGGCGTTGGGTGTTTCTTGCGGGATCTCGATTTCATGCGGCTGGAGTTTCTGATCATGGAGTTCAACGACTTTCTGCTACCAGCGCTCTGGAGTCATCCGGCTGTGACATCGCTGGGCTTCGATTTCCTTCTCAGCTGCATCAGTGCTGCAGCCTGGGTGTCCAAGTGGGTGCAATGTGGTGATGCACCAAGATTGTCAGAGAGCAAGAGAGGAGGGACGAAGTCCGAGTGACGAGATGGTATCCTGACTGCGCTGGCTCAAGAGAACACCAGATCTTCATTGAAGTCTCGTCCATTCACGGCATATTTCTCCTTGTTCAACGTGCTCATTTCCGGCTTGTCCTTGCTGGTATCTCGTATCTCTGTTGTCCTCGCTCCTTTCTCTTTCTCCTTCTTCTCCTCTTCCTCGTCCTTCGCACAGCCACAATCGTAGAAGTCTCCAATGTTGTTGCAGTCGAATATCTCTTTGTGAAGCCTGATATTAACCTGGTTGTGCACATGACATGCCCAGCCTGCCGCCGCATTCCTCGAGCTCACTTGCGGCGGGAACTTCTTCAACAGCTCTCCGAAGTGCGTAGCACAATCTCCGCAGGGATACACACGCTGGAACGAGTAGATGAAGGTGCGCAAGGTATTGCTCTCCTCTTCAGTTGGCTTCTCGGGGAAGCGAGCCATGACCGTGTGGAAGAAGTGCCACGTCGACCGTCCGAGTTCCGCTTTCGCTGTCTCGTTGCCCAACTTTGGAGCGATGGCGTGGCCGGTCAAAGCCACCTGACCAAGCTGGAGAGCTCCATCGGTGGTTTGTTGGAGCGACTCTGCTGCACGGGCAGCATTCAGCGCTTCCTGGTCATTCACAGATTGGCGAAGAGTGCGCATGCCGCTAAGCATGGCGAAGAAGATGATGAAGCATAGGAGGGCCAGCACGGTGTAGTACCGTCGAGAAGCCATGTTGAGTGTTGATGTCGTGGAGCGGTGAGACTGAGGAACGAGGAACTGCCTATGAATGCTCAGATTATCGAACTACGCGGAGGTGGTAGACGAGGAGTGCTGTAGGCTCAAAGGACAACATGTCGTTGGCGACGGGAGATGAGGACGAGGATGCCCAAGCTTTATTGTTGGAAGCATGTAATGTCTCACTTTGAGTAAGCAATTCAGGCACCAATAGTTGATGCCTGACCAACATTCCTTGAAAGAGCGACCTCGGCCAGGAAATATATGCCATTGGCACGACTCATCGTCCAACACCACTGCTTACTCTGTCAGCACACACAACAAGACTCACTCAATATGGCTTCAGCGTTCCCACCTCCACCGGTCAACACCATCGGTCAGTCGTGGTCACCAGCATTGTGGACAATATACTGACTCAATCCAGATTGGGACGACATCGGCTTCAAAGTCCGCGAAGGTAAGCACAAGCAGAACATCCGCAAACACCACAATCTGACATGGTCAAGTCAACGGACACATCGAATCGACCTACTCAGTCAAGACTGGAGAATGGACTGCCCCGAAATTTGTGCAAGATCCCTTCCTCCGCCTTCACGGCATGGCACCAGGCCTCAACTACGGAATGCAATGCTACGAGGGACTGAAGGCCTCTCGCGGACCTGATGACAAGACGATCGGAATCTTCAGACCTCAAGCCAACGCGGAACGTATGCAGCACTCTGCTTCCTTCGTCAGCATGCCAGAGGTTCCCGTGGAGCTGTTCAAGAAGTCAGTCCACCTTGCTGTCAGCTTGAATGCCGCATACGTCCCACCCCACCGTACTGGTGCTTCCATGTACATTCGTCCTCTCCTCTTCGGATCCAGCGCCCAACTCGGCCTCGATCCACCTGAAGAGTACACTTTCCTCGTCTTCGTCATGCCAACTGGCGTCTACCACGGAGTCCACCCAGTCGCATGTCTGATCCTGGAAGACTTCGATCGTGCTGCCCCAGAAGGCACAGGTAGTGCCAAGATTGGCGGCAACTACGCTCCTGTGCTGCGACACAGCGGGAAAGCGAAGAAGGAAGGCTTCGGCATCACTCTTCACCTCGACAGTCGAACACGAACAGAAGTGGATGAATTCTCCACCTCCGGCTTCATCGGAATCCACGGCAACCCCGAAGAAGGTTGCACGATCGTTGTTCCCGACAGCAAGAACGTGATCAAGTCCGTGACGAGTAACACAATCTGCGAAATCGCCAAGAGCTGGGGATGGAAGGTCGAGCAGAGACCAGTAAGTCGCAGCATCCTCTCTATTCTCACCCACCCTACTAACAGTCGATCACAGATCAAATACAACGAAATCGGCACTTTCACCGAAATCGCCGCAGCAGGCACGGCAGCAGCTCTCGTCCCTATCAAGAGCATCACCATGCGCTCCAAGAACGACACTTTCAAATACCAAGGAGGCGGCGATGAGCCCGGTCCAGCTGTCGTCAAACTTCTTGCTCAGTTGAAGGGAATTCAGCAGGGTAAGATCAAGGATGAGTTTGGATGGGTGGAGCAGGTTCGTGAGTATAAGCCGGATGAATATGCGCATGATGGGGCTGGGCAGTCGAATGGTGTTAATGGAGCTACGCCGAATGAGTTGCCGTAGAGAGTTGGGTTGATGTCGTGCTGATGGGGTATGAAAATGGAAACTGAAATGAAAATGAGGTGTATGCTTATGCTAGATTCCGATTAGCTAGATGTTACATGATGAATTGCTGTGATTCCGCTTCGTCCATGACATTCTCAGTAATCATACCTTCCAGAGGAATGCTATTTGCGAGGAACTTCTGATACATGGAGAACATACTTGCTCATAATTTGCAGAAACTGGATAAGGCGGCCTGAGGAGGCACAAAGTGTGTGATTTGAATCGTGATTGCATTTCTTCGTCTCTTACTAACAATCTCCCCAATACATATTTCCTCCTCCTCCCTATCATTCAATAAACTAAACTAATGAATATCAACCGCAACCTTACTCGTCATAAATTGTTTAATATTCGGCAAAAACGCACAAGCAATACAACTCACAACTCCAAACGGAATCGTAGCATACCATACCATCTTCAACGCCTCTGAGTAAGCCATCTGACTCGCATACTGCGTCGCCGCAACAGTCGAAGCACTGATCCCCCCAATTGCAGCCGCCGCACCAGGAACTTGCGAAGCGTAAGCAGTGATGATCGCGATGATGGTTTGTTCATCTGTGACGCCGGATTGCACTGCTGCTGCGCCGACGAATTCTGGTAAGAAGCGAGTGAAGCGTGTGAGGAAGATGTTGAAGAAGATGGAGGTTCCGATTGAGCCGCCGACGAAGCGGACGGAGAGGGAGAGGGCTCCTACTGTTCCGACGAATTCGTCCGGGGCGGCGTAGAAGGCGAGGGTCAAGGCTGGGACGACGAGGGCGCCGTTGCCGAAGGCGGCGAAGGTGGCGAGGGTGATTGTTGTGCCGGGGTTGTTGGGGTTGGAGACCACGAGAGCACCGGTGAAGGCTGTCATGATGGCTGCGACGGTGAAGAACATGGTTCGGACGTGGCCTTTGGTGTAGCTCATCAGGAAAGAGACGATACAGGCTCCGCCGAGGATTGCCCAGGGGTAGCAGAGGCCGCGGACACCGATGGTGATGGCGTCGGTGTTGTAGACGTATTGCAAGACGAGAGGGAAGAAGCCCAGGATCGAGTAGAATTCCATTCCGGCGATGAAGACGATCACGTATGCAAGAGCCACGACGCGCTGGCCTTTGAAAATTTTGCTGGGGACCATGGGGAATGGGTGTTTGCCGTAGACTTCCCAGAGAGGGAAGGCGACGAAGGTTGTGATGGCTCCCACGATGAGAGGACCAAGGACTGGCGCTGAGGTCCATGGGTGTGGGTAGCCTCCTGCTTGGAGTCCGACGAGGAAGAGTGTGATGCCGACGATGGACAGGAAGGCGCCAACCCAATCGATACGTGCCAGAATTTGCATCTTAGTGAGTCCCTCCGCATTTGGTCGTGGTGGTGGCTTGTAGCAAAAGACGAGGCCAACCATGCCGACGAGATTCCACAGACCGCAGAGAAGGAAGCAGTAACGCCAGGTGGAGCTGCGGACGATGAGGATGGTGTAGAGGAGTTGTGGCATGAATGGGACGATCGAGAAGGTGACGAGGGAGAGAGTGACACCTCTCCAGCGGGCTGGAGTGATCTCTGCGACACTGGGAGCATGTTAGCGCACAGGTCCTTGTGTCGTGATTGTATAACTTACCCAGCAAGCGCAACAAGCTCAGCCATGCCAGCTCCCAGGCCTCCAATGGCTTGAGCAGACACAGCTTGTGCGAGCGAGTTGGCAGTAGCCTGAACGGCACAGGCAATGAGGAGGAAGAGCGTTCCAATGAGTGCAATGTTCCGGCGGCCCATCAGATCAGTAATGTAGCCCACGAATGGGCAAATGGCAGCCACCGCCAACGTGTTCGCAGTCAACATCCAGTTACCGCGAGTGGTGCCCAAGCTCTGCGAGATGGGAGCGAGCGCGGAGCTGGTGAAGTAGAGGATGATTTGCGAGCCAACGTAGACAATGCACAAAGAGAGCACAGCGATCATACGCTTTGCGGTCCATGGAATGTCTTCGCCATCCTTGCCAGTCTGGAAGCCTTCTGGAGGGCCTTTCTCCAGGCTTGACTTGTCATCGTTGTATTCATGTTGTTGTTGGAGCCCTTGCGCTTTCTCTTGACTGACCTCGGGGGCCATGGTGGGCGATTGCTGGAGGGAGTAGAGAAAGAGGAAGAGAAGAGCAACAGCTTACCTCGAGCTTCTGCAGGCAGTGATCTACCTTTATTATGCTGATCAGATCGCCGCTGCCACGCGGGAATATCAGACGAAGTACACGTGCGGCGTACGTGCATGAAAATCTGTTCGCGCGCGTGTGTTGGTTCCGACTGGAAGCTGCCGTCGCTGTAGAATGTGCGCCGGCCAATGGTCTTGCGTATAATGGCCTCAAACCTACACGGACCATTCTCTACGCGACGGCAAAGGACAGATGTAGTTTGGTATAGCAAGGAAAAGCGATTCGGCCCCCGCAATTTCCCCAGACACGTGAGAAGTAAGCAAGAGCGCCCTGCAGTCAGCCGTGATCTAGAAGGTGAACTTAGATCAACAGGTAATAGGAGGTATAGCTCGAAAGAGAAGCAATGGTTGGTACCGTAGAACCTTTCGACGAATTGACGATGAGATTCTTGGCCGCTTCCCATATCCATGATGGTACATCGAATCTTCTGCTTCCCAGGTCGGTCTCCTGCTCGAGGCCTGCTTCCCCATCTTGCGAACACATGCGATTCGTCAACAGCTGTGACTGCTGGACATGACATCCTTCGCGCGTTCAAGCAAATAGTGGCTTGCTCTGGCTGGCTCAGAAGTCCGGCAAACGCGGTACAAACGGTTTGAGCGAGCGCGGCGGAGACCTTGAATCCCAAAAAGGCAACGGCGTAGATTTCTTTAGTGCGGCTGACAGCGGTACTAGCGGGACTTGAAGAGCACGTGAGGACGGTCAGAGGTCCTGCGGCTCAAACATTCGTGGTTGTGGTGTTCGAGATGCGTGTGAAAATAATGGGAGCTTCACAAGAGGTCGTCCGGGAATGAATTTCGGTGCCGATTGTGTGAGGCACGGAGCCGCTGGAATTTACGAGAGTGGCCAGGTGGTCTGCCATTTCGCTGGCTCTTGTGGAAGACCGGCGCAGTGGTCTTGCTCGTGACTCTGGTGTTGACATTTCTGCGCGTCTTGATGCGCGAATGTGTCGAGCGTGTGTGCTGTCAGTGTCCAAGATGGTGTGAGAAGAGACGAGAGAAGAGTTCGACATGCCGCAGAAGTGATGGTTGCTATCTGAGCCTGAGGCAGGTGACAGGGATCTCCCAAAAACACCAGAGCAGAAGATGGACGATGCACACGCACCACACAAGGGAAGCGGAACGCACAGTATGTTGAAGCATTCTCATAACATGCATAAACACATCCCCTCCATCACTTCATCCTCTACCCTCATCTAATCCAAAAAAACACTAAACTGCGCGAGCAGCATCGTCGTCTTAAAATTGCTACCTTCTTCCTCTCAAGCTCTTCGATCCCATTCCTCATCTCTCATCAGCATCAGCATAACTTCGCAGTCAAAATCAAAATCCAACGCAAACAACGCCCGAACGCTGCAAATAAGGGGGGTATTCTCAACAACAGCAACAACAGCAGCAGCACCAAGTGCGCAAGACAGACAATGCAATGGCTTTTCTCCAACCAACCCTCCCTGAGAATACCGCTGTTCCGGACAGCAAAACCCTCCCTCTACCCAAAAGCCAAAGCCACCTCGAGCCCTCTACTTTATGAAGAGAGGAAAGGAGAAGCGGAAGGAAAACAAAAAAAGCCCCCAAAAATACGAGATGAGCAGGCGCATAAGACAGAAGGATTCATCACCGTCGAACGCCTCGGTCTTCAGCTCTCTCAATTTCGCCCAATCCAATCCTGCCGTTTCGCATAAAAGCCGTGTGGACGAGTTGCGATTCGATGATAATGCTCTCAAGAGACGACTTCTCGTGAGAACACGGAAAGACGAATTCGCTCGAGAATGCAGGAACATGTCAAGTTCGCAAGGTCCACGGTGCCGTGGAAGGAAAGAGCGCCGAGCAACTGATCATCTCTTCTTCGGCCGAGCAGCGAGATTGCCACCAGCGAACCAAGCAGCAAGAGGTGAGATCTCCTTCGACTTGACACTCTTGCTTCGAGCTTTGGTCTTGTCCTTTGGCTTATCCATGACAGGAGAGATTCCAGGCGGGAAGGCAAATGGATCCGGGTATGCCCCAGCCGGGCCAGGTGGAGGCGGAGGCGGCATCCCACCCATGCCCATACCCATGCCAGGAGGTGGAGGTGGCACCATGATCATCGAGTCTGGGCTGCTGGGTTTCTTGCTCTTCTTGCCAGCGTCTTTGCCTTTCTTGGCCTTCTTGCCTGGCTCAGGTGGCATCGCATCAAAGGCTCCGAGGCCTCCGAGGCCAAATGAACTGAATGGGTCGTTGAGGGATCCAACGAAAGGATCTTCCTTTGGAGGCTTCTTCTCTTCCTCCATCGGCCAAAGATGCATTGTGACTTCCCAGTCAGGCTGGATCATCGAGTCCCAGATTTGTGGTAGGATAATCTCTCCATCAGGTCCAGTGAGATCGTAGTGGCCTTGGTGAACATGATCGCCAATCACATCGACATGCAGGAACGCCTGCTTAATCAAAGTTTCCATTCCCTTCCAGGTTTTGCAAATAGCCCATGGGAAGCTGAATTTGCGTCCTACGGCATCCTTGAACCGAATCGGTGCTTTCAGAGAGTCTGGCGTCGGCTTGTTCTTTGCCGCTTCCTCCTCCAATGCCTTCTTCGCTTTCTCGGCCTCGTCTTTAGCCTTTTGAGCTTCTGCCAATTTCGCTTCGTGCTCCTCCTTTGCCTTCTTCACAGCCGCTTCATGCTCGTCTTTGGCCTTCTTCGCAGCAGCTTCAGCCTCCTCTTTAGCTTTCTTCGCCGCATCTGCAGCCTTTGACTCAGCGTCATCCTTCGCTTTCTTAGCGGCCTCCGCGATCTCAGCCTTGCGCTTCTTCTCCTCTTCGGCTTTTGCCTTCTCAGCGGCCTTTGCAGCAGCCTCGGCTTCACGCTCGGCGATCCATGCCTTCTCTCGTGCGACACGCTCTTCCTCATGCTTCTTGATGAGCTCTTTGAGCGCGGCAATTTCGTCATTCTTTGCGCCGGCGTCTTTGGTATCTTCCTCCTTCTTCTTCGTCAACATCTCTTTCAACTGCTCGAGGTCCTTGTTCTTCTCAGGAGCAGCAGGTGGCGGCGAGGTTGCAGGCGGAGGAGGATATCCAGGCACTCCTGGTGGATACATCGGATAGCCTGGCATGCCATATGGGTGCCCATAGGGTGAAGGGTAGCCAGGCGGTTGATACGGCATCATTGCCTGTTCGGGTGCGAAATGTGTTGGTGCTACGAAGCTTTGCGGTCTGCCACGTCGGCCGTGCACGTCAACTTCGGAAGGATGTCGTTGTGGCGGCGGCGGTGGTGGACCCATGTGAGGCATGGGCGGTTCTGGTGCGCCGCCAAAGTAACTCGCACTCTCGTTGGGCATCGGTGAGAAGGGATTCGGCTGTGCTTGGTGCGCAGCAAACGGGTTCGCGTGCGAAGGGTAGCCAAAGGCATCTCGCGTTACGAGTGCCTGGCGCGGATCGTGGTATGGGTCTGCGTAACCCGCTGAGGGACCCGACGCCATTGTCGGTGGGTAGCCACCATGGCTTCCAGGCGGCACATGTCTGTATCCGGGATAAGGTGCGCGAGGCATGCCAGGGTGGCCATACGGTGGGTAGTCGTCAGCCACGGTTCCTGCGCTGGACGAGCCGTCCGAGAGCTCACGCCTCGACGAGCTGCGGTCGCGTCGACGTTCGTGGCGGCTTTCGTGCCTGGAGTGGTGTCGTCGCGAAGAACGATGCCGAGGCGGGCTTCTCTCCTCTCGCTCTACGTCTCGATGTGTCCTGCGAGAGGAGTGCCGCCTGGCAGGTGGTATCGGCACCTCCACTGTCGGGCGGCGGGAGTGTGGTCCGCGTGATCGCGAAGCTGAGTCGGACGGGTCAATTTCGTCCTCGTAGTCGCCGTCGCCAATGTTGTCCCAGCTCGAGTCGCTGGAGGAGGGACTACGGCTGCCGCCGCTCGAAAGTGGTGAACGTACTGATGCGCTGCCGCCGGACGATGTGTGGCCTCCAGGAAAGACGTGTATCACTCGATCCGCTCCCGTCCGTACAGAGAATGAGGCTGTACTCTGTCTGCGAGGTCGCTCGATGTCAGCTGAAGACTCTTTCGGTGCACTTGTGCGCGGAGGGGAAACCCTAGTTGCGCCTTTCTGCGGAACGCGGGTGGCCATTGGGGCAGGATGGCCTCGGAGGCGAAGCAGGTCAAGTATGTGGGTGAGGAACAGAGAATGGGATTTTACTTACGCCCGCGACATCGATCAGAGCAATGTATAGGCAAGCTCAATCCTGGCCTTGTTACTGTCAGCTACAAGGACAAGGTCGAAAGGGCAACCAGTGGTCTGGCGTAGCTTTGTGAAGAGCCCAGGTGAATGGGTGGTCCCGCGTCACAGTATTGCCCAAAGGGTGCTACGGCGACGTCGTAGCTTGAGGATTGCCCTCCCACGTACCGGATTCTGCTGCACGTCAAGCCTCGGAGTGACCTGGTCGACGTGAATATTTGTTGAGCGGTGGTCGCCTTTGCGGTAGGTCGGTCGGTAATGTGGCCGTGCTGCCCCAGGATGGCAGCGTGGGAGAGGGCGGCGGGAACGAGGGGTGTAAACACAGCCCTCCGGATTGCTGTAATTGCGAGGCGCTGTCGGTCCAGGATCCCCTAGACGCGAAAGTCTGGCTGGCAGAAGCCGAGAGGGCAATTCCTAGCCGCCAGATCTTAAACGGCTGGTCTGTGTGAAACGTCTCGTCAAGCTTCGCAGGAAACTTTGGCGCGTTTGGGGCAACGACGTCGCGCGACTGCCGTGCAGCAGTTGGTGACAGCGATGGCCACCAACAATGGCGATGACAGGTGGAGTCGTGCGTGTACGTGGTGCAGCAGCAACAAAAGACTGTTGTGTGTTTGGTCGCCCCTCGCGGCAGCGCAATGATGCAATGGGGGAAGCGGGAGTGTCCAGCAGCAGAAGATGGCGGGAGATCACTCTCGTCTCGGCGGGCTCCTTCGCTGCTGCGATTGGCGATAGGGGGGCTGAGAATGGCAGATTGCGGTCCAGTGCTGGGTGCGGGGTGATTCGTGTATATCAAAAGATCCAACGCGCGCTCCTCTCGTGACTCTGCAGGCTCCGGAGCGAGATCAATTTCGCGCGCGCGCAAACAGCAACAGCGGCGTGGAGCGAAAATCGAACGGGGGCGCAGGGTATAAGACGAAGCGGCGGGAAAAAGCGCTGCAGCCTGCACGCAGCGTGGTAGTTTGCAGTAGTGCCAGCAGCTGCTTAGGCACGAAGGCTGCAACACACGGACAGTGGGTCTGACTGCGATGCTGGTGAGTGCTGACCGGTGTAGGCGGGATGGCGACTGTGATCAATGGATTGTTCGAAAAGCCTGGCTACGAGGTAGGAGGTACTTCCAATGCTGAGGCCGTTGGCCAAGTAACAACCTTTCTCCAAGACAAGTCAGCCAGTCGTGTCGCGGGCCGACACAGAATCCCCGGAGGCAAGAATATGCGCGACAGCGCAGGCGGGCAAGCGTCGTACGCAGGTCGCCGTCCACTCTCTCTTTCACTGTACTGCTGCCCGTGGTGCAGGCGCCCTTCTCAGTCTTCGTAACTCGGTATGTCGACGTGCGAAGGAGCCTGAAAGCATGGATGATCTCTGTAGTGAAGTGGGCGGAGAAAAGTATCGCCTGGGCAAACACACGCAGGCAATTGCTGACCAAATGAGGCGAAACTCGGTGGCAAGATGCTGAGTAGCAAGGTACAGTCGTAGGTATCGCAGGAAAGTACTGACTTGCTGGTACCGGACAAGGTGTCGCGAAAGGGAAAGCTGCAATCAATCAATCAAGCGGGAATGCGGCGACTTTTTCCTTGCGATGCAATGAAACCCCATACACGACCAGCGCAGCGAAGGAAAATGCCAGCTGGCTAGGCAGGCAAGAGAAAAACCCACCCTTGCAACTTGCGACCCAAGCTGCAGCAGAGAAATGGATACAGTATGTATACCCAATCCACCGCATGTGCTACTGCCCCTCAGTGACCACTTATCCACTTCTTCGCTTTTTTGGGCGCCGACGACCAGAAAAATAACAAGCAACATCCCAGCAGAATTCCCCAGCCCGTTCTTTAACAGACCGCTGCTCCAGCCTTCAGAGACCCAGAACAGAACATCCAGCCAGCCAGCCAGCCAGGCAGCCAGCCCTATGCTACCACGTTCTCTCCACGTACCACCCAGAAACGCCCCAAAGCCGAGACATTCCCTTGCCCGTTTCAAAGCAATTGTCTCTGCAGTCATACAATAATTCGCGCCACATGTCTCGGTGATGCGAAACGCAGGCTGCGAAGCACGAAAAGCGTTGGACAAGAAGAGAGCACCACCTCTTCATCATGCCATGTCCGGCGGGTTCGGGCAGAAAGAAGCCAAGCCAAGCCCAAACTCCAAACCCACACTTATTAGCTACTGTAGCTAATCCAGGACAGCCACGTATGGACGCCCAACACTAGCCTAGGGACGACGTGCATGTACAACTTCGTCATTGGGCGACAAGAATCACTTTTTTTCTTCGGGTCCTTGGTCAGTACAGTACAGTCATTTTGATGAGCCTGCCTGCCGCAAACTTGCATGCAGTAGAAGCGAGTGGTAAGTTGTGGAAGATTGAGAGGATGACTGGATTGGTGAAGGCAGATGAGATGAGATGGAAGAGTTCGGGTTGGGTTGGGCTGGGCTGGCGCTTAAGCATCTCTACGCTTCTTCTTCGGCATTAATATGCATAGAGAATTTCGCGTTCAGTTTTTGTAGGAGCTACTCTCATTCATCTCTTCATGTTTGCGTCGTACTACTATCTGGGTATCATGTGGCGAAGAAGAACGTGGTGGTAGTATACAAGAGCGGTGAAGGGTTGAGCACGCAAGCCTGCAAGCCTCGTGTACCTCTGCGAACAAGGATGGGCACGCTCGCGTGCATGAATGCCTGCAGGACCTCCGTGACTCCGTCCAACGCATCATCCGTGAGCAAGGTCGTAGATCGTATCATTCGTGGAGTCTCGTCCCAAGCAAATGGTCGTGCCTGTCGGTGTCCAAACTGTCGGATTCTCGACAGTCCAGGCCGTCGCGTGGGAAATCCTGTCGAGTCAGAGACTACACCGCAGGGTGAGATGGCTGTGACGGGGTTATGATCATTCGCCGAGAACGAGGTCGACATTTTCCAAATCTTCCATTTCCGTGTTGCCAACTACATCGTCCGGGTCGAGACGATCTCCATCGAAGGAAAGGTATGCGGGCTGGTCAGCTGAGACGCCCATCTGCTTCTTTGCGTAGTTGATGATCTTGGAGATCTTGGTAGTCTGAAGATCCACGTTGTTAGCTCGTTCGGATATGTCTGGGCATCTAATCCGACTTACCGAAAACACCTTCACGTGGACGGGTCGCTGATCCTTCGCTCGCACGATGATTTTCACCTCTGCTTTCTGTTGCTGCTCTTCCTCAGCGGCTGCCCCAGTCTCCACCTCGGGTTCGTACTGGGCGCTCTCGGCCTTCGCCTGTCGAGCTTTCTCGGCTTTCTGCTTATCCAGCAGCTCCTGAGTGGTGGCCACAACATGGACTTGCGCAGCTCCATCAGCGTCCCGCTGATCTGCACGCACAACATTCCCTTCTGAATCGACCTCGAGTCCGAGTCGCTTGCAGGTGGTGAAGTCATACATGCGTATTCCATTCCAAGTGAAGAAGACCTTGTCACTGAAGTCCTGCGGAAATCTTTGCTTCCCACACCAAGCCCGCCGGACTGTGCCCAGATCCTGTGACATCTTTCGTTTGACCAAGAGCTCCACTGCGTCTGGTATGTCTGTTGTTATGAAGAGCGAGATAATGGGGTCTGGTGCAGGAGGCGTGGGTAGCCCTGACGGGTTGTCTCCCTCCGAATTCCCTGCACCTGGAGTCGCCGACCTGAGTTCTTCCTGCTGCTTCTTCAGCCTGTGCTTCTCTCTAGCCTTTCTCTGCAGCGCGGCGATCTCAGGGTCCGAATCTTCTTCCTCTTCCTCCTCGACCACCGGTGCCCGCTTTGTAGTGCTCTTCACAATCTCCACTTCACTCTCTGTTTCTGCGCCTTGCTCTGCTCTCCCCAGCGCATTCCTACTTCTGCTTCCAGAAAGGACGTCCTTCGTACGTTTGCTCCTCGGCGATCGGCGAATGGGCAACGAATCCTCTGGCTCGTACACAATCTGCTCATCCTCGGTATCGCTTTCGATCGTCACCGGCCTGATCCCAACAGTCGCCAGCAGCTTTGCGCTCTCTTCTGGATTGATACGCCTCTTCTTGACAGGCTCGTCCTTTGAATTACGCTCGAGGCTCTCACGTTTGACTCCACTCTTACTGTCCGTCTTCGCAGCCTTGTCTTGGCGTCGCTGTGCTTTCTCCTCTTCTTTTTGCTTTGCCCGCTCCTTCTTTCGCTTCTCCTGCTCCAGTCTGTCGCGCTGAATCGCCATGAAGTTCTTGCTGTGGCTGAACAAGTCCTGGTCATCGTCCTCGTCGTCGCTGTCGGCTTTCGTTTGCGTCTTCGCCCATGAAGGCGCTTTGAAGAACGACATTGTGGAAGCGGTGGCTTTTGTTGGCAGTCGGAAGATGCTGCGTCGGTAGCATGAGTGTTCGGTGGACTGGATTTCGCGAAAGGTCGATGCGATCAACAACAGTGAATTGAAGGTGGAGCACAACCTGAGCCACGCGATCGACGCGAAACCTTAATTGAGTCCGTGCTCAGAACGCGCCATCACATGTCAGATTCTTCTCACCATCACTTGAACTTCCACTTTCATCTTGTATTTGTTCAATGAACCGGGCATCAATAGGAAGACATCGCCTTTCTTGACATTTGCTTCCGTATGCTGCCGATGAAACAAGCAACGAACACACCACTGTACAACACAATGCCAGACACAATCCTCCGAAGCAAGATCTGAACGGCCATTCCAACTTACAGCAAGCCAGCTAACATCGCAGCAACCAAGCCAAATCCCATGAGCCAGCTATCCACTCTCTCCCTCCTAGCATCACTTTCACTTCCCAGCACCTCAAATTCTCGACAATCGCCTTCAGGTTCTCCATTTTGAAACACATTCTGCACAGCAAAACTCTGAATCGCATATGGCAAAATCCTACAATCCCCTCCAGCAGCAGCACTCTGACAAGTCCAATCATAAATTGGCAATTCTACCGCATCCTGTTCCGCCAACGGCGGCAGCTTTGAACACTCCCTCCCGCCATAGACATACAATCTCAAAGCTGCGTACTTGCCCTCACCTTGCTCTCCATTGCCTGTAGCATTGGTCTGCGAGTATCGAATCCTCGAGTAATTCGTGCTTGTGCTGTACGCTGAAGGATTTGTGAGAGAATACTGGATCGGCGCATTCGATGCAGCCCAGAGAATTCCCGGGTAGTCGTGGTAGCCTGAAGCGTTGAGGGTATTCAATGGGGAGAAGACTTCATCGAGATTGTAACAGATGTCGCCGAGCGGGATGCTGCCGGTAGAGAATGTGAGGGAAGCTGGATCTTCGGTATTAGGACATTCAATGCCGTTGTCTGGCCCGAATGAGATTGTAAGGTTTTGTCCACGGCTGATATTTGGTGGTGTGTGTTAGCGGATCCAGGTATGTGTAAGTCGAAGGAATGAGCTTACAGCTGATTGCTCTGAGCGTGGCAGATCAATAGCAGGCTGAAGATCCAGAAGAGTGACGGTAATGCCATGTTCGATGGAGACTTGCAACGAATCGAAGAACGAATTTGCAGCTGCAAGATGTGGGCTTGCTCGAAGGTTGTTATATACGGGACCGAGGCACGATACGACAGAATGAGTTTGCCAATGCTAAGCTAGGGACGCCCTTGGCGACGAAGGATCACCTGTTGCGCTCGTGACCAGGTTAGTGGACGACAGCATCGACATGCTCCAGAAGTGCCACCATCAAGGAATGCGGAAGGGAATGGTCGAAAACAAGCAGCTTGGTGATGGGAGATGTCGATTTTGGACCAAGGTTCAAAGCTCTGTCCGATTGAGCATGCAAAACTCCACCTCGAGCTCTCCACTGGGCTGCTCCATACCTCAACACAGGTTTTCAAAGCGACGATGTGCTCAGAAACATCTTATCCGGGATCAATACACTCGATGCCGCAAGAGTCAACTTCAGGCCTCACTTTGTCAAACGAGCCGCTCACAGCGCCTCTCCAGCTCCTGACCTTTTCAAGTGCTTGCCTCAGCCCCAATCTCGACATACCCCTTACGAAGTGCAAGTCGAGGAAATGATAGCGAAGCGCCGACCGGGCGGGACTGGAGGGGCGAACATTCATCGGCGTCTGTGGGAAGGATTCTGAAGGAAGGCAGCACCTTTAGGCAGCGAAGAGCCATGACGTCAGAAGCTTCAAGCGGCACAGTGATAATGCCCATGAAAGGCGAGAGTAGAAGATGCCAACAATCCCGTCCCGGTCTTGCAAGTCCGCAAGTGAGCAATTCAGAAGACAAGGTCTTCAAGCCACTGTCCAAGCTCGGCTCCTCCTCCACCTTCGGATCATTACAGCCTACTTCCGCAATGGTCGAGTATCTGAACACTTCCGACGTTCATTTTGATCACGATGTCGCAGGCAGGGACTCGTTGGACGAGGAATCAGACGAAGGAAGCGACAACAGCAACAAACAGTACTCTCCATATTCCGTCGAAGACCTTGCGGCGATTTTCACGGAATTCTACAAGTTTCTCGCGACCTTACATTACGATCCCGCGGACCTGAAACTGCCGCCGCCTGAAGGGTGGAGTATCGATACCATTCCCAAGGCTATCGTTGATAGCAAATCCGACGATGTGGTTGAGTTGATGCGGCGGCTTCCTTACTTCAAGGAGAACGAGAAGTCTACACACATCCATTACAAGTCGAAATTGATCGCCTTTCCGGACGATGAGCAACACGGTACAATAGCCATGTACGAAGATTATCTGGAAGACGTACACGACGAGCTCTACTGCAGCGAGGGTAGCTTAGTGGATCACAAACATCTACTCGTATTTGCCGGCGGATACGAGAGTGGCGGGCATACGTTCATTCTTGATGTCCTTCACGGCGAGATTACGACGGATATCATTCGCTGCGAAACTTGCGAACCAGCTGGCGTCGAGGCGTTTTTTGACAGTCTGAGTGACGATTTTGAAGAGCTTAGGTTGATTCCTTGTCCTGGGAGGGAGACGAAGGAAGCTCATCGTGTGTCGGAGAAGATTGAAGAGATCTCTGAGGACGAAGTCAGAGCGCAGACGGAGAAGTGGTATCCTGGAACGGATCTTGATTGGCAGTTTGTGAGGCAGGTATATCGGCAATATGGGTGGCCAAATGACTTTCGGCGCCAGGAAGCTGTCAGCTTCATCGAGGAGTTCATGGCCAAGGATGTGGATCGGAGGGATGAGTGGGAGAAGGCATGCCGCTGAGATACAGAGGAAGCTCGGCTGTTCTCGACGTTCTCTGAAGACTTCACGACAGGCACTTTGCCTTCACGTAACTCAACATGCCTCAGCATGTCCAGCGATTCCACAATCCTCCTATTCGTTTGAGGCTTTTCAGAGCTGGGCAGCACACTGTCCATAATCATATCAAGGTGGGTGGGTAACCTGCTGATGTGACCCGCAACGAAACCACCGAACTGTGCCGGCGCAGTAACGAAGACGCACAAGCTGTGCCGGCACTTGATCTGGTGTTGCAGAAACTGGATCGCCAGGAAGAGGCACAGGTTTCAGATTCAATGCAGAGAAGGCGCGCTGAGGCTCAGTTGTGTCTTGGCAAGGCAGTGCGCTGTAAGCGCCCACGCCACATTCTGCGCTTGTCTGGACAAGATGAATCTTCTCCACAATTCGACTATCAAATGGCCGTTGAAGAGGTAAAACATCAACGAATCCACAAATCGATTGGCTGAGGAAGAGTTCAACCGAGAAGAGCACTGCCGCTGCAGCAAAACGCCGTCGTGCCGACGAAATTGGGATCTCGAACAGCGATATGCTACATCGTACGAAAGGCTCGTACAGGAAAGCCCGGACACCTAGTACTACGTCGTCGCAAGTTCAAAATTGGATATCTTCGCAAATTTGCGATCGTACGTCTTCGTGAGTTCTCGAATATACATCGTCGCAAAAGATAGACAAGCTTGCGCAGTTCATGCGGACTCGTGACATCGTATGGAATTCCTCCCAAACAGAGTTGATCAGAAACTCTAGATGTTGCCGATTACTACATAATTACCGTGGCTTTGGGCACTTATCGACGCAGTACTTTGGCTTTCCATTACCCGTAAAGACAGTCTTTGTAACGATGACAGTACACGTGCTCGTGATCGTCTTTCGTGGTGCGCGAGTCGTTATAGTCTTTGTGCTAGCAGGCGGCGTAGAGAAGCTTGTCGCCTTAACGTTACTGCAGACCGTGGTCGTCGCAGGGTTGGCAGATACGGTAGTCGTGCTCGGGACGGTAGTAGCTGTGGTTTCTGTCGCGGTGACGGTTGTCGTAGTCTCCGTCGTGACCCTGTCCAGGGTGAATGTGGTTCGTGACGGCGCGCCTTGCACATCGGGACCTAGCAAAAGTTAGTGTTGCAGAAGTCAAGAGCTTCCATCGGACATCCGACTTACAGTATGGCGTCTCGTATACCGTGGATGTTGCCCGCTTCTGGCCGCCTTTGTGATAAGACGTCTTTGAAATGCAACGAATAGAAGTCGTAATCTTGGTCACGACTGTTGTTACGACCGTCTTGGCTTTGGGGGTTATAGTTCGTGTCGTAGTTGATATAGGAGTTGCAAGGGTGGAAGTAATAGTGCCAGTAGTGCAAGGGTTAGTCACCGTGCTTTGTGGAATAGCGACTGTGACTGGAGTTGTAGACGTCGCTGTCGTTGTTGTCGTGGCTTCCCTCGTCTGTGTTACGGTCACGGTGTCTTGATCCGTGTAGATACTTTGTACGGGGCTGTTCGTATAGACATTTGGGGTGCCAAAACCGTTGTTTCTTGATGCCCTGATGGTGACTGGGCTACCAGACTTGATGGCAGTATTTGCGATATTGAATCGTCCCGTGAATGTTATCGCCTGGCCACCGACAGGTTCAGTGCCAAACTGAGCGTCGATGTTGGCGCTGAAGGTTGTAGCTAATGTCTCCAGATCAGCTCGCGTTCAATGCGAAGACGGAAGAAATCGACTCACCCGCTTCATCGTTACCCGTGACTGTGACGTAGAGCGATGCAACGACAGCGAGCCTAGGAATTGGGCAGTAGACTCCCGCGATCTCCAGATTTGTAGCGTCAGATGGGTCGACGCCGCACTCTCCTGCTTGAGGAAATGTGTAGGAACCCTGGGGTAAATTCCCACACGATTGAGCTAATGTAGGCGAAACCAGCACGAGGGTCACAAGTGCTACTAAACGTATAATGGTCCGCATATTTGAAGTACGGTAAGACCTCCTGGCCACCTAGAATGTTCGGTCAAAGCATCCATGGAAGAAGGAGAGAGCCGGCGACATATGTATAGGCAAAGACGCGAGCACATTTCCGCCGATCGATCCCGCGGCGTGATTGCCACCATCGAGCTAACAAGCAAGTTCAAAGTAAGAGTCACTTGTCCATCCAATGTGGAAAGCGGACAACATGCGCTAGCCAGAAATGTGTGCTCGGGTGAGACGCCGAAGCGTCGTGGGAATTTATGGCGCTGAAGTTTACTCAGTTTTCGTGCGCGCTCGCAAACGTGCATGCCTCTATTGTCGATACGTACCGTTTTCATGCGGCTTGAAGCGAACGCTTGCGCTTTAAGCTCGTTCGTGAAGAAGCAGTCTCGCCGATAATTTTCCACCATAATGCTGCTTCTACACTGTAAACGTCCAGAGCCATCGAGTATACCAGAAGTTCTTGCCTTGAACTCACACTGCATTAGACAATTGTCGGCCATCACAGTTCGCGCGAGGCGCCTCTTCCAGCCGCAACGCGCGACCCTGAGGAAGAAATGGTGCGTGGCGCCGAATCAGGAAGTCTAGTGGCGCTTCTTTAACGAGCCCGCATAAGAAGCCTCGAAGTGCTAGCGCCACGATTCGAAAGGGGGAGGGGTAGCTTCGAGCAAAAGGCAAGCCTCTGGACGCATTGAGCTTGCTATTCCAAATCCTGGTCGCCAGCTACGCGTATTGGAAGGTTTCGGTCCCTCCCAACCACGTGCGAAGGGTCCACAAGCCTACGATGACCAGTTGGAGAGGGGTGCTCGACCTTCATAGATCTTGATATGCCATGTTACCAGATCTCTGTAACAAATCAGTTCCGTGCCTTGCGCTACACTGTGCATGCAACGACAGGTCTAGACCGATATACTTACGGCTATAGCCGCCGGCACAATAGCGACACTGGAACGGCTTCTCCTAGGTGTCTGCTAGTAGCGCGTTAAGCAGCTACATATAGTACATTATAGGGCGCGGAAGCACTCACGACCGCGCAGATGGCGCTGGTAATGCTCACTGCCCCGCGCTAGCTCTAGTAGTTGTTCCAGATATATAGGACCTACTACACGTAGCTGCACAGGCGCTAATCTAGTAATTTTACAAGTCTTCGTCGTTGCACTTCGATCTGATAACAGCAATGTACTACAATTTATGAGCTTCGATACTCGGTGCAATCTTTCGGGGCGCTCGAAAAGGTTAGCATGCGTTCGTACGTTATGTTCGTCGTCTTGTGTCTGCAGAGACTTCGAAACTGCATCTTTGAGCTTTAAACAACTTGGTTTGCTCTCAAAGCTCTTTTTAACCTCGGGCTGCTCTACGCCGATCAATCTAACCACAGCCACACGTGCTCCTCCTACGGAATCTCGACGCGTTCTCGAGAGCACGCCGGTCAGCCTGCAATCGTCCACCAGGTGCGGTGCGGGTGCTGGCCAGGCGGCAGATGGATCTCGGCCGAGATCGGAGCGAAGCTCTGGCCCACCTGGAGGCTGTTCTGCGCATTTTCCAGGGTGATCGATGTGGACATGATGCCCGTTCATGCGTACTGATCCCGAACACGAGAAGGAGAAGGGCAGCGTGTCTCGCGGGCGCTTCGGGCCCGCCTTCCTCCTCTGCGTGTCTGGACCGTCTCTGCGGGCGAGGAAGCGGGACAACATGCTTTCAAACGTTCCAATGCGCCTCCGATGTATAATTCTTCTGAGAAATTGCGTCCGCGAAACGATCTCGTGCTTCGATGCCGCCTTTCAGAATAACAAATTTGCCTTCGAGATTGAAACAGTTGTCCTTGACATCGTTCCTGTCGCACAGAGGATACAGTTGCTTGACTTCCATATCACAGAAGAGATTCTGCACCGTGGACACAATGTCCCATCCGAACGAGGTCTCGGATTCGCATACCCTGCGGACATCGTCTCCCGGATGATTAGTCACAATTAGATGACCAGGGTCTTTATTGAAGCCTTGTGCGTTGCGACGCTTGATCTAAGTTGATCTCCTCGTCTTCTCGCTTTGATTTAGATAGACAGACTTGTCATACTGACCAGGCTTGTCGATAACACGGGCCATATCCGTGTCGTTGCCTTAGCCGGCACCTCCATAATCAATGTTGTAGGTCAACTTGGGCTTGAAGAAGGGGATAATTCCATCTGGAAACAGGTTACCCCAGAACGAGAATCGCGGTGTGCTTTTGCACAGCGTCTCCTTGTGTGCATTGTACTGATCTAGCTTGTCGGGATTCGGCGCTATATCGTTGAGATGGAAGCTCAAAGCACGAGCGTTGATCTTGTTCGAATGGTCTGCGTCAAGCCAGACACATTTAGGCTTTGTGAAACCTGTTCCGATACTGGTCTCGCTGAGGAACCAGGACTAACTACAAGCGGCTCCGGTATCACCATAGAATGTCCTACTGATCTTCTTATTGGACACTATAACAGATGAGATGCAAATGGCGTCGTTGCCCAGGTTACTCAGCATGATATAGTACGGATCGGCTGGCTTCCCTCCATTTCGGTTATGTTCGACCGCGTACGTTTTACCAAAGTCTTCCTTGTGCTTTGCATTCTTCTTTGGATGGTATTGCCCAATCCTGTTGCCATCGTCATCCCAGATTGCCATATGGGGAACGTTTCCTCCCGCTTGAGAATTCGGGCCAGATCCTGAAATGATTTGTACACTTGTGAATGCCGAAGGTGGCGGACTTTTTGCTGCCTCCAGGGTGATGCCGAGGGAGATCAACAGGCCTGCTGCGTCGATGGCGAAGCATAATGCCTGGCCTACCATGATGTATTGCTGTCTTTGAAAGTGGTCTTTGTGAAGGAAGTACTATGTGAATGTTGTCCAAAGTGATTGAGATGGTCGATGAGAGTATCGAGCGGAATTATTGAGTCCTGCGCAAGGCCATATATACCACACGCAACGTGGTTGGAACTTCTGTCACTACTGCAACATTGTCTGGACCTGAGCCGTCGATGTCAGAACGCTAGAATGTTACTATTCTAAGTGTCGATTGATTCAAGTTCAGCGCGTAGAGCACGCGGTGGTGTTGGTAGTGTTGGCATTGAAAGCGGCCTATGCAAACGGACGGCACAGCAGTGGCTATGTCATGGCATAGCACTTATGTAGCATGGTAAGAATAGTTCTGCAGGGTCGCATTCACCGGCGCTTGAGTAGCCTGGAGGCACAGGAAGCTATACGCTTGATCCTGGATCATTCGTCCTCGGAAGTACGCCGCAGAGCAACTTTTTTCCAGCTCATGCAAGTCTACAGCCGCCGTCAGTAGCTCACAATCAAGTCACCAACACGGTCTCGGTCCCGGACGCGCGCACGTTACGACTGGAGGCTTGCGAAGGACGCGGTGGATCAGAAATCGGATGAATAATGGTCTATGTCTTTCTGTGTATATCTGGTCACGAACGGTGAACAAACATTTCGTTGACCAGCAAAATGGGGAGCAAGTACCCTCCAATGATCGTTTTGACTGTTGAGTCGCCTGCCCGTACATGTGGTCCTTGCCATCTTGCTCTTTCTGCCCTTTCTGCTCGCTTCAATGTCTCCAGTCCACCCTTACAGATATTCGCACTCATACTCGTCGTGAAATGCATCCCTGTGATCCCGGATAAGCAATCGCCTCCCTCTCCAGTCTGCTACCCAAATGCTGGCCAGAACCATATTCGAGAGAGCCAGAAGTCCCGCAGAGCACAGAGCACCTGTTTCGTCAACGCAGTGTGTAGCCATGACATTTCCACCATTGAAAGTCTTCCATGTATCCAATTGGCAGGCCCAAGATCCTAGATCGAAGATTGCAGCATCGTATTTGCCCCAATTCCTGTAGCCTTGGTATGGCGCATAGCTTGACCAGAAGTCGGAGTTTTCGGGCGGCAATCGACCAGATTGAAGACGTCGCACTAACGAAACCATGAATACCACCAGACAAAATACGCAGTTGAAGCCGATTGTCGCAAAAAGGCTCACTCGCTGAGTGGTCGAGAGCTGACGATTTTGATCAGTTCCTAATCCGGCTTACATACGCCGAAGAGTGTTACTCACGAGTATTGGTTTTGATCTGCGGCATACATACAGATAATGCAATCCCAGACTGGCACCCAGGATCAAGCTAACACAACCTGTTGCAAGAGTCCAATTGACGAGATCTTTGTATTTGAGATATAGAGGATACCAGAATAGAGAAACTTCTCTCCCGGGGTCGCCGATGGGAATTGACCCACCAGAAGCATCGTTGTAGATGGTGAGTCCATGTGCTTTGAAAGCGATCAGAAGTACCGAAAGAATGATAGTCGTTGCAGTCGCAGAACACACAGTAACATGGAATCTGGGCGTGCTTGCGTTCGATTTCCAGTGGTGTTGCGATGATGCTTGCATCTTGACAGTGGGTAATGTATAAAGTAGCAAGAGCGAAGTGAGGATGTTATACACTCAACAGAATGGGGGTAGTATATGGCAGTCGCCGCATCCTTACGGTGTGCTCTTGGCGGCTGTGCAGCGTGGGCGCTTATGAGAAGCCCACTTCGCGGCACAGTACAGGCGCAATATTTCACCAAGCTCGAACCAGGACTATCGCTGCTTCCTTGGTCTGCTTTATTTATGGCGCAGTTGCAGGCGAGTTTTCCAACAATGGGTATTGCCGCTAGCTGTCCTGTCGTTTCAAGATTGCGCTATGAAGCATCTGTGCGTCGATTGACCTTGTCTCTGCCTTCACGCCTTTCCTACCCACTGCCAGGTGCGTTCCGAAATCAAGACCCCTCTAACAGGATATTCATGCACTTCTTTGCAGCCCGCTGTGTCGACATTGCGTGCACCGAGCATAATCAGATGCCGCACTAAGTATCGCGGAAACTCTTTCGCGACCACTTCCATAGAGCATTGGGGAAGTCCATAGTCTAAGTCGTCCCAGCCATCCTGCACGGGAACAGTTCCATCGTCTAGTTGTACTCCAGCCTCGACCAGACGAGTCACGATAGCCAGATTGCCAGTCACTAGAGCCTTGAACATTGCTTGCTGACCGACGTCCCCAGCACCTATACCTGGAAGCTCTGGAAATCTTTGGAGTAGATACGCCAGCAGGAAAGCATTACCACCTTGAGCGGCAGATCTCAGCGCTGGCGCGGGATCTGCTCCTCTGTCAAGTAGCATCTTGACCAGCTCTGTATGCCCGCCCTCCGCAGCGCCTTCGATCGGAAGGTAATCTTGTACCCGCTTGTTAGGATTGAACGTGACGCTAGCACCTTCGTCCATCAAGAGTTCAACGACAGCAGTATGCCCAAAAAATGCCGCCAAGTGGAGTACGCTGGATCGGTATGCCGGAGAGCTGAGGTTTGGCGAAAGACCGTGCTTAAGGAGCATGGAGACGACTTCCTTTCGATTGTGGCGAGCTGCAATCATCATTAATTCCCCGCCTAAACCATGAACCTCAGTCCAGTGCCGTCCAATGACTTTGCAAAGTGCATCGATGAGATCTATGCGACCAGTCTTGGCGGCTTCCCGTATACATATCAAGTATTCCTCGCTTGTAACTTCAGGCCGATACTCTGGTCGGATAAAAAGCCAGAATATCTCTGCATGCCCGTAAGAGATTGCCAGTCGCAAAGGGGTGGGAGGATTGCCAGATAAGTGGTGTTCGATCGTCAGCTCATCTTGCTCCACGGTTTCGACTGTGGTGTGCTTCCCATGAGCTCTGTATTCGAGAAGCACCTTAACAGTATCGAGAGACCCAGCAATAGCGGCAAGGTGCAAGGGATTCTGGAAATAGGGCGTACTCCCATTGACGCTCGCCTTATGTTGGATATTGGTACCGCCTTCCAGCAATCCGAGCGTGACCTGAGTCTCCCCAGCAGCGATGGCCCCGCTCAGCAGGTTTTGTAATTCAATCGTACTGCTCGTGGGCCCGTTTTCAATCATCTCCACAGCTCTGGCGACTGCTTCATGTCGAGCCTCGCGACGTGCTGAGTCTAGATCCTTCACAAGGTCGTCTAGTCTTCGATTGACGTCCAAGACTACCCGCAAATATGCTTTGGCATCTCCAGACAATAATCGCGACTTGTGAAGAAAAATCTTGCCTCTGAGCTTAGCCTCGATTCGAGATGCGAGTCGTGGTGTAGCGGGGTCTTCGATGTCGACGACCTGGCTCACACATATAGCGTGCAGGATGGCCAGGTCGAACGCCCGACATACCGTTCGCGATGTCACCGCATTTTGGATGCCCACGATTATCACAAGGTGTTCGATGATGGCGCCGAGCAGCTCCGAGGGCAGGTCAAGCAGGCACGTCATGCCGTGCGATCTTGAGTCAACATCTGGCATCTTGTTTTCGATTCTGGCAGGAAGAGCTTGTGCACAAATTGAGAACAAGAACCCAAGGTCGTCGTCCCTCGCAAGTCTGGAGATCGGCCCTCGGCATGAATGCAATAGAGTTCGAGGCACCGGCTGCTGCGGCGACTGCACTGTGTCTCTTCAGGTCTCTTGTCCGCCAACAAATCATCGAACTGTTGGTGTTTCACTTGTTGACTCGCCGTTCTGGCACTAGAGGACCAATGGCAAGTAATCGTGTCGGCGTTAAAGCGAGATGGCGTGGGCGCTTAGGCGTAACTTGCTAAGACGCTAGCACGCCGAAGCTCTTCCTTGCATTCGACCTGAAACCTACGCCTCTTCTTTATATCTAGAACCTATGCAGCATTTAACTATCTCGACGTAGTCTATTATATGCACGCGATAGTATTACCTAGGTAGTACTAGTAAAATATTATTTTTTAATTTTTTTAAAGAATTTAAATAGAAAATATTACTTTCTATTATAAACTAATACTCTACTAGGCTCTATTATAAGTTATATATATTAGTTCCTATATACTCGGGACCCTAGACTCTATATACTAGCTCCTATATAGTACTATTTAATAGTATAGATAATTCTATATCCTCTTTTACTTAATAATATAAGAGAGAGAGTCTCTTAGTACTCTCGATAATATATAACGATATATAACTTCGTAATAGGTTATAAGCTTAAGTTAGTACTATTATATTCTAAGCTCTAATAGAAGATAAGGTATAGTTTACTAATAGAGTATAGAAGTCGAAAGTAGGATAATAGGAACGCTATTAGTAATAGTAAGATACTAAGCTAGAAAAGTAAGGAAATAGCTCGAGCTATAGCTATATAAATAGGATAGTAGTAGTAAAGACTACGCTAAGAGCCTATAAGTAAAAATAAATATATAAAGGAAGAACTATACTTTTTATACTTAAAAATAAAAAATAATATACTTCTATATAAAGAAGAAATAAAACTCTTTCTATAGTTAAATATAAGTCCTAGATTATAACTAAGTATAGGACTCTATAGACTCTAGCTAAGGAACTAAAAATAGTAGTATAGCTATATATAGAATTATAGCTAGCCTACTTATATCTATAGACTCTAGCTAAGAGATTAAAAATAGTAGTATAGCTATATATAGAATTATAGCTAGCCTACCTATAGCTAAGAATAATATAGAAAAAAGAAGAGTATTAAGAAATAATAGCTAGAATAAGGATACTAATAAAAGAAGAGGATATTATAATAGAGAGCTATAGGAAGTATAATAGCAACCTATAGTATACTAACTTAGGGTTAGGGTTAGGGTTAGGGTTAGGGTTAGGGTTAGGGTTAGGGTTAGGGTTAGGG